>VXAD01012523.1:440843-572441 GCA_013399195.1 Dicrurus megarhynchus
GACCTCAAAACTCTATTAAAAGTAACACAGAGAAGATTTGGGGAAGTTTTTCCCACACGGACGCCTGAAGCAAGGCATCGGATATAGGTATCAGTATAAAGGGCACGGTATAAAGGGTGAACGAGAATTAAATGCTGTGCTTGTGCATCCCTAGTTCCTGGCTTTCCCTGGAGGGAAAGAGCACAGAGGGTGACTGCCCCGATGTGAGCTGTGCTATGTTTTGATTGCTCTGTGGAGTTTTTAATGCTGCGGACATCAGTTTCCTGTGGCTGCTGCCTCAGTTTGCTCCAATGCTCCAACAGCAGGAGCTGGATCGTGTGTCTTGCTCCTGTGCCAAGGGAAGTCCATAGGGAGTTAGTCTGCCCTTTCAATGATGCAGAAAAGCAAGACAAGCACCCACCCATCACTGCTGGAATACTAAGCTAATGTATCATTTTCAACCAATTCTATTGATGCTTTTCTACAGGACTTTTTTAAGCTTACCACACCATTGCACTTTGACATTTAGAAAAAACCATCTTTGGACAGCATTCAAAAATATATCGAATCAGCACAGGTGATTCCACAATGAGCAAAAACTGATGCACAGAAGTTTAACTTAAATGTGAGGAAGAACTTATTTCCTGTGCAAGTGCACTGGTTGCCCAGAGAGGTTGTGCAGTCTCCCTGGCTGGAGATATTCCAGACCTATCTAGACACAATCCCGTGCCATGTGCTCTGGAATGACCCTTCTTGAACAGAGAAGTCGGACCAGATGATCCATTGTACCCCCTTCCAACCTTGCCCAGCTGTGATTCTTTGTGCACATGTGTGTGTACTATCTAACACAGCACAGGGCACCAGTGTGATGGAGCCAGGTGATGCTTGCTGCAACTGTGAGTGTGGCCATGGAGATGGCCCAGGGCCACCAGAGGCTTCTGAGCTCCCCATGACTGCTCCTACCCAGCCATCCCACTGCTCTCGGCGAGGTACTCATGGGGAAGTAGCTGGAGACACAAGCACTTGTGGGGCACACAAACTTTCTCTGCAGGCTTCTGCAGCCCAGATTCCCTGGAACAGGGGCTTGGGTGAGCTTGCTGGCTCTTCATACTGGGCAGAGGAGATTGGAGAGCCCACTCTCCCCATGGTGGCTCTGGCAGCACCGGGAAGTGTGGATCCCCACCCCTCACCCACCTACCGCTACATGTCACCTCACAGAATCACAGGCTGGGTAGGCTGGAAGGGGCCACAGTGGGTCATCTGGTCCAACCTCCCTGCTCAACCAGGGTCATTCCAGAACACATGGCACAGGATTGTGTCCAGACAAGTCTGGAATATCTCCAGTGAGGGAGACACCACAACCTCTCTGGGCAACCCTTTCCATTGCACAGTCAGCTGCACAGTAAAGAAGTTCTTCTCCGTGTTCAGGTGGAATTTCCTGTGCATCAGTTTCTGCCCGTTGCCTCTTGTCCTATTGCTTGGCACTACCGAGGAGAGCCTGGATCCATACTCTGGGAATCCCCTCTTTAGATATTAGTACACATTGATGAGGGCTCCTCTCAACCACTTCTTCTCAAGGCTGAAGAGGCCAAGCTCCCTCAGCCCTTCCACCTAAGGGAGATGCCCCAGTCACTTAATCATTTTCGTTGCCCTCCGCTGGACCCGCTCCAGGAGCTCCATGTCTCCTCTGTCCTGAGGAGCCCAGAATTAGACAGAGCACTGCAGATGTGCCTCACTAGGGCTGAGCAGAGGGGCAGAATCCCCTGCCTTCCCTGCTGGCAACGCTCTTCCTGATGCATCCCAGGATTCCGCCGCCGCTGGGGCTCCGCGCCGCGCGCGCCCCTGGAAGCGGAAACGCCACGAGGCGGCGGTTCCGGGGGAGCCGCTGCTGCTGTGAAAGCTGTGCGGGAGGAAAGGGGAGGAGAGGGGCTCCGCCGCCTCCGCCGCCCCTGCCGCCCCTGCCGCCGCCCCTTCCGCCACCTCCTGCCTTCTCCTCGGCGGACAGGAGGTCGCCATGCACCCCGTTTTCCAGAGCAGTCGGCGCGACTTCACCTTCGGGCCGTGGAAGCTGAGCGCCGCCCGGACGCACATCATGAAGTCGGCGCAGGCCGAGAGGTGGGGCGGGCTCCGGGCCGGGGGCGCAGGGAGGCACGGCACAGCACAGCACGGTGTCCCCGCTGCTCGGGGAGCCGCCGCGGGGCTGCGGCCTCGGCCCTCACAGCGAGGGGCTGGAGGCGTCGGGTGTCGTTGCGAAAGAAACACAAAGCGCTCCTAGGGTGAGGGAGGCGCTGTTCGGCCCGGTTACGGCGGGGACCGGGGTTTTTCGTTCTCTTCAAGCTTGATTCTCTGTCTGGAGAAACTGGGGTGATTTGGGTTGCAGGTAATTTCCAAAATTTTGTTTTAATGATTGCAGAAGGCAGCCTACAAGAAAGACGAAGAGGGACTTTTTACAGGAGCATGTAATACTAGGACAAGAGGGAATGGACTCGAACTGAAAGAGAGGAGATGTAGGTTGGATCCTAGGAAGAAATTCCTGACTGTGAGGATGATGAGTCGCTGGAACGGGTTGCCCAGGGAAGTTATAAATGCTGCATCCCTGGAGATGTTCAAGGCCACGTTGGATGGGGCTTTGGGCAACCTGGTCTAGTGGAATGTCCTTGCCCGTGGCAGAGGAGTTGGAACTTGACCTTTAAGGTTTCTTCCAACTCAAACCATTCTGTGATTGTATGATTTTAATGGTTTTGGATCTCTGTGAACTGAGACCTTCTAAGCAGAAGCCTAGTTTTCTTAATTAATTTTGAAAAAGGATCTTTTAAATGTCTTATACCGTGTCTTAAGATACTGGTTTTTATTAAAAATTTATAATTTGCTGTCTTCTTGTAGTAAGTTCCATTCCAGTCAAACCATTGGAGGAAATGTTCCTGTATCAGCATCAAGTACTTAAGTCAGATTTGCTAATGTGGAACTGAACAGTTCAGCTGTGCCATAACTGACCTTAGTGGCAGATGAACTTGGCAGATATTTCTTGGTTTCATTTTCTGGAATAAATTTCAGTATACATAGGAATCTTGTTAGTCTTGTTAAATGTACTTTCGTTTATCTTGGTTTTACATTATTCTGAGGCCAGTGAGGCCTTCTCTGGGAGGAAGTGACTGGTCCTGGCTTGGATGGGTGCACTATTTGCTGGGTAAAACACTGGCTGGATGGCTGAGCTCAAAGAGTGATGGTGAATGGAGTTGCGTCCAGCTGGTTGCCTGTCAGCAGTGGTGTTCCCCAGGGCTCACTATTGGGGCCAGGGGCCAGTCCTGTTCAATATCTTTATTGATGGTCTGGGAGAGGTGCTTGAGTGCACCCTCAGTGAGTTCACAGATGACCCCAAGTCAGGTGGGAGTGTTGATTTGCTGGAGGGTAGGAAGCCTCAGCAGAGGGGTCTGGACAGGCTGGATCATTGCGCTGAGGCCAATTGTAGGAGGTGCAACAAGGTCACAGCAACCCATTTTGTCTTTTTTATTGCTTGGGGAACATAACTAGTATCTATAGGAATTTTATTTCTGGCAAATATATGTTGCAAAAATCCCTCAGCAACCTGTGTGGAAAGGGGAAGGATTAAATGTGCCATAGCCAAGAACTCTTTTCTGTGTGGGAGTTGGTTTTTGCAGGTCTGGAGTTCCTACACGTGATTAAATGGGAAAGTCTGTAATGTTACTCTGCCTTCTCTGGGAAAAATGTAGGATCTTATTCTCCAAATCTATGAATTTGCTATTTTTATTTTAGTTGGGTTAGCATATTGTTCTTTTGTATGCAGAGTTACAGAAATAACTGCTTTTGTTCAGGAATGCCTTACTACCAATGTGAACATTATGATTAGGACACTCTTCTCCCTCCCCTCCTTCAAATTAGTGTATTTTCTAAAGCTTTCTTCTCTCCAGAAGTCATGTATTCCTTTTTGATCTTGTTAGGTCAAGTAGGTAGGGAGGAAAAGAAGTATAGGAAGCCTTTTGGAAATGAAGGTCAGAGGATATATCAAGTGTTGGGGTTTGTGTCTGTTTATATATAGTATACGTATATACATACATTAGTTTAAGTAAGTGTACAGACTGACATAAAACAAAATGTGAAATAGGATGCTTTGGGATCTTCTGCAGGGATGGTGCTTACTTGGTTCATGCAGTACCTTGTTCAGTTGGGTCTGTGGCTTTGGCTTTCCTGCTTAAAGTTTTAAATACCCGTACGTGTCTTCGACCAGCTTGAAAAACTAGCAGAGCACAGTAGTGTCTTCTGCACTTTTTACATACTCTGCTGGGGTTGTTTTAAGCATCTTTTTTGTAGGCTTCTAAATTTGGAGGTATGGACCACTGTGCAGTGAATTTAAACTTGCTGATGATGAGTCCTTTTTCCTAGAAGTTTTTTTGGGCACCTTCCGAAGCTAGTCCATCGACCATTCACAGATTTGCTAGCACAGGTTGGAAATTGCTTCTACATGCTTCTCAAGTATTTTTTTGATTCCTCGTATGTGAGACTTTCCTATGAGCCTGATGGAGAAGGAATATTTTAGAAATACTTTTGTAGTGGAAAAGTCTCTTTGGATCAATGACTTTGCATTTCAGGTGAAATGAATTAACCTGGGAAAACAACAAAGTCTTGCAGAACATATTGATGATGTGTCTTCTAAATTATCATGGTCTAAAGAATCTTTGTTCCAAAACAAGGACTGCTTTCACTGAGCTATAGCTGACTGATGTCTCTTTTGTTTTTCTCTGCAGGTTGGCTGATGAATTACACATGCCTTCCCTGCCAGAGATGATGTTTGGAGACAATGTCCTAAGAATACAGCATGACCATGGTTTTGGAATTGAGTTCAATGCTACAGATGCTTTAAAATGTGTCAATAATTGTCAAGGTATGATCAAAGTCGCTTGTGCAGAGGAGTGGCAAGAGAGCAGGTACAGTATTTTATCACCAGTGGGCAAGTACTGGTGTGTTGTATATGAAACTGTCATACAGTAGTTAAAGGAACAAACTGAACTCTCGAAGAGCATGTTGCATTTAGTTCTACCCTAGATACAGCATGTGATCACAGAAGTCACTTCGCTTTTCTTTGCTGTCATCATCCTTTGTTAAATTGGGTCAGCTGTATTTTTCAGCTGTGTCTTGGCTTTCTTAAAGTAAACTTCAAGTTTAACATGATTTAATGCTGTTCCTGTTTATTCAAACTCACAGGGCCTCGAGCATTACAAGATTGTATTGTGTGATGTTGCAAAGTGCTGTACATGTTCAAAATCTTAGCCTTAGGAATAAAGCAGAACAATTACCATGCATGAGAACTAATTATAATGCTTAGTATTTACCAAATTGGATTAGTTGTAGAGCACCTGGAAATAAAGCCCAGAGAGAAAGCAAAGTTGTCATGAAAACTAAGGCAAATTGCAGTGTTAATGATTGCTTTGTGTTGTCAACAGATCACTTTCTGCCTACTTAAAGAAAAATTGATCTTGAAATACAAATTTTTCAGCCATATTGCATGAAAATCTTTATTTTGAGTCATAGAACTGAGATAGTGTTACATCGAGAATTGTTACAACTGTTTTCAAAGTTGTTATGGAAACAGATGTGAAACCATGATTAAGTCCTGACGTTGTAATTGTAGCATAGACAATGCTGCTGGTTTTCTTTAGGAACACTGTGGGAATTCTAATGCGCAGTCTTATGTGAGGTTGTAATTTTTTGGGAATTGCTACAAGGTAATTACTACAAAGCTGTTTTCTCTTTCACTTTTTGAGGAGTGAGACTGAGCACACTAAGGAAGTTGTCAAGCCATATGACTGGACTTACACAACAGACTACAAAGGAACTTTGCTGGGAGATACTGCAACATTAAAGGTAATAATTTTCTTCTTGTTTATTGCTGACTGCATCTTGCTTCAGTTAAACTTTATTTTTTAAAGCTGTCATTTACCTTTCTGTAGCTTTCTGTAAAATCCTTTGTGCTTCATAACTTCTGATTTCTCATGTCTCTCAGCATTTTATCCTAATCAAATCATGGCTTATTTTAATAACGGGGGTGGGCAGTGTCTTAAAGCGTTTTAGGATTAAAGCACATGGGAGCCTTCAGCTCTTGCTGGGGGCCCCTCTGGAACCCCAAGCTCCTCACATACAGCAGAACTGTCAGCTGTGTCATTCTGTAGTACCTTCATGCTCTGCTGCTTGCATGTTTGTCTGCTTTCTGACCTGACTCCTTTCAATGGCCTTATGTTTTTCTGCAACAGTAACTCAGTAACTCCTCATATTTAAACTCACAGGCCTTCCCATGTCTTTATTTACTTGAAAATAAGACTGAAGTTCCCAGCTTCTCTTTACTGCATACAGGTTGCTTGCTACTAAGCAGATAATCTGTACTGATTCACTAGGATCGCTTTAGTTAGAGATCATTTGGGTTGTGCTAGAATTAAAAGTACAGCATAGAAATAAACAGTGTTGGTCCGTAGTCTTTAGGGACCAGAAGTGTCTGTGGAGACCATGAGATGGAAAACATACAAGTACTTGATTTCCATGGGAAGGCTTTACTAGAATCCTTTGCAAGGTGTGTAGTGGGCTAGGGATGCTAAATGCATGGAAATCTGTTCATAAACCTGAACTTCTCCTACGGATGTTAAACACAAGGCATCTTCAGATCTTTTGAAAGAAAGTGAGCAGAATTGTTTGCAGCTGAAACCCTATTGAGCCTGTACCCAGAGAGAACTTTATTCAGAATTTTCCACTCTTAGTTTTTGCTTTTGCTTGATGCTTATTTCCAAGAGGAAACTCTTGGAAACTTTGATTTTAACTTTTTCTCTTAGAATTTTGGGGTGTCTTAAGCTTAGTGCCCTAAAAGTTTTTTTCCTTTCTAAAACTGTGGAATTCAAAATATCAGGGCAAACTTTATGTAGTTTGGCAAAAAATTAATATGCTAACTGTTCTTAATCTTTTTCTTAGGTTGTTCCTACAACAGAACACATAAATACAGAGAAATTGAAAGCCAGGGAACAAATTATGTTTTTTGAAGAAGTACTCCTGTTTGAAGATGAACTCCATGATCATGGAGTATCAAGTTTGAGTGTGAAAGTAGTGAGTATTGGGAGGTGTATTAAACATACCTAGGGACTCAGTTGGCTGATAAATGCAAAACACAGCTGCTTTTTGCATGTTGTTCCTTCTGGGATTTAAACTTTAAAGCACAAAGTTCTTCATCCTTGCTTTTGGAAATATGATCTTACTGGAAACAGTGTTGACTTGAAACCTTTGTCATCTGTTGTTTGCTCCGGGGACAATCTTTTCCTTCCTTTTGCATCCTGCCTAATAGTCCTTTGAGACACTGTCTGCCCCGCTGTCCAGCCATAGCTGTAGCAAATCAACAGCCCAAATTTTAACTTCATCCTTGAAAAATTCTCGTATTGTCTTCCATTGTGAATATCTGATGTAGAAAAGTACATGCTTAATGTAAACCTTTGTAATGTGCTGAATGGACCATCTTTATTTTTGCAGAGAGTTATGCCTTCCAGCTTTTTTGTGCTGCTGAGGTTCTTCTTGCGAGTGGATGGGGTACTCATCAGGATGAATGATACAAGGCTTCATCATGAGGTAAACCCTTACCTTCCTTTGTGACTATTTTATAGAGATTCCCTTGCCATTTTACTTTCAGTGACCTGATATTCCTCTAATTTAATACTGATGTTTGGGGGCGTAAGAACTTCCAAGTGTATTTTATTGTTGTGGTGGTAGTGAACTGGCAGCCAAGCGCTGCATGCCGTGGTGTGTGAGCAGAGTAGGCTACCCCTCATGTGATGTAATCATTTAAATACATTTGACAGACACAGATTAGAGAAGGAAGTACAAGAGGAAAAATAGGCAACAGTAAAGAGTTCAATACTGGCATGTCTCCATGTTATTTTTGTCTTATCTAATAGAATCAGACTGCAAGTGTAACTTGCAAATAACTGTCCCTAGTACATTGAGATCTAGTATTTCGTAAATAATACAGGATATTAAGATTTGTGGTTTGGTAGTCCTGTGTAGATGTGTAGGAGTTCTGGCTCTGTAAAGATTAACGAGCATATTCAGTCAGAATTTTTTTTGATGCATGCACACAGAAAGGTGGTTTTTAGAAAAAAAGAACTTGGTTATTATCTGTCTTCATGAATTTGAATGTACATTTCTTCTCCTAGGTGAAAATATGTGGTCAATCAAATTCCAGTGCTTACTAAATTCAGTGTATTTAAAATGCTTAGTTTGTACTGATACCAGATGATCACTTTTTTCTATTAGGCTGACAAGACCTACATGTTACGAGAATACACATCCAGAGAAAGCAAAATATCAAGTTTAAAGGTATTGCATGTTTTAAACTTTCTTTCTTTCTTTTTCTTCTGTCTGCTTTTTTATTTTATGGTTAGCATAGAAAATACTGTGACTCTAAGTCACTCTTTGTAAGGTTTTGAATTAATACAGAGGAAAATTCTTTCTGCTTATGCAGCATTTGTTTTGATGATTTTAGGGCAGATTTGCATTTTGTGATTGCTCGGATCATATGACAAGATATGGGATTGGGTAATTTTTTCTACTTTTGAGTTAATAGAATGTTTTTATTATTTTTTTTGTTCACGAACTGTTCAGCCACAAAATCAGGTACTCGATGTCCCATGAAGTTAAATTTCATGGCTGGTTGTGTGCTTCCAAGCAGTATTAGGGGTTAAGACCTGTTTGGTAATAGACTCTTTCAGTTTTTCTCAAATATTTCAGATTAATAGGTCACCTTAAAACTCTAGTAATGGCTCAGAGTAATTTGTGGCACATTTGGAGTTGTAGCTGTTGATTTTTATTCTTCAGCCAATACCTGAACTTTCATTTTCTTGTACCTTTCCTTCTCCCTTATTTTTCCTTTGCCTCTGAAAAATGGCTAGTAGTTTATTGACCTGCCAAGGGAATACATTTTTTCTTGTGAGGAAAGGGGCACTGTATCATTTCTTAACAATGTGTGATCCCTATATACAAAACTAAATCCAGACATGAGCTTTTTGATAGTTTTGTAATTTTTGAAATATAAATCAATGATCTAGGTTTTACTTCACCTTATGTTTAAAAATCTGTGCTGTTAGATCATTTTTCCTGGCTGTTGTTATAGAGTGGAAATGCACATGGCTTTCAGCTTGCATAGGTAAAGCAAAAAAGATTCCTGCTTCACTGAGGTTTGAAATAATTAAAACAGTGGTATGGTTCTTCACATGGTGTAGGAGTAGCCAAATTAGAGGTTGCATTTGAATAGCTCTGGATGAACTTAAAGACTGTTGTTAGAAATTTGAAGGTTATTTTGTCAATATAGATTTTTATTTCCCATCAAATGTCTTGTATATGGGAAAGCAGTCTGCAGGGATCTCCAGAGTAAAATACTGGTTAACATAATGAAACCACCTTATTTCTTAAAATATGAAATTAAAATCCTAGGAGTTTTAAGTATTTCATATAAAAGTCTGTGGTGGACTTCATAAAAACTAAGACCCATGTTGAGATTGAGCAATTGATAATTGATCAGTCTGAGCAACACCAGTGAATACATTGCAATGGCTAGAAGAGATGGAATCCTTTGTGGCTGTGATAGATAAATGTTATAATATTCGCTTTCTGCAAATGTTAAAATGAATGATGTTAAAGTAGCTTAGTTATTGTAATAGATACGTATTATAATAGTGGCTTTCTACAAATAGATGCTATATGTAAAAGTAGCTTTGTTACAAAAAGATGCTATATGTATAATATAGCTTTGTTATAAAGATGCAGTTTTCTAACAATAACTAATGCCTTTATTTCTGTCATTAACTAAAAAAACCTGAGACATAATAGTGAAATAGCTAATATAGTTATGCTTGTGAACTGTCTGCTTGGTTGGTAACATCCAGCCAACGTGTGTTGAAGACCCCTGCTACTGACATGCCAACTATCAGCAACTACCGTCTGCAGAAACCATGGACCAAAGCCCACTCTGGGGGTGATAATAAAAACTGACTAAAACCACCAAGAAATGTGCATGTTCTAAAAAGGCGGACCCAAGGAGGAGCCATGCTAAACAGCTCCTGGAACATGTCAGCTAGTTTAGGGAAAAGTTTGAATATGCATAATTGATTATGAATATGTACTAGGCTGATACAATAGGACAGTATGTAAAGGGTGTCTCCGAAACTACAGGTGTGCTCTCGGCTGAGTGCCAAAGCACCCAGCGCTGTGAATTTTTGCTTTATTATCTTTGTCCCTTATTATCCTTCATTAAACTTTTAAATCCTAACAAGAGAGTGAACCTCGTTTTTCACATGGCCATCCTAGTCTCATCTAGAACTAGAACCTTAAAAAGACTGTTCCATTCACATTTTAAATATATTTTTTAAAAACATTGTAGGTGCTTATGGATGTCTCTGACCTCCTTGCACTTTTATAATCTGCTGCTTAAAAATGTTAAATACTTTTCCTTGGCCTATTGATTCACATAAGGAATAAGACAGTCCATTTGAAGTTATAAGGTAAATTTTAATAATCATACCTGATTCCAGGTGTTTACATCCAGTAAATGATAGATTAATTGTCTGTAAAAGTTTGGGGTTGGAATACTTTTTTACTATCCCCTCTTTTCTTTCACTTGTTTCACGTAAAATTTTTGCTTTGTAGAACGTTCCACCTTCCCTGTTCACGGAACCTAATGAGATCTCTCAGTACCTACCCATAAAGGAGACAATCTGTGAAAAACTAGAATTCCCAGAGAAGCTGGAGCCTAAACCAGAAACATCACTGGAAGCCACATGTGCTAAGTCTAAATAAATGTGACTTTATATGGACTTGAAGTAGACTGGAGATAATGTGATCACATAATTGTTGTCATGGGGGGCGTTTCACTACTAGTGGAATGAAGAATTTGGCTAATTTTTCTGTAGCCTTGAGAGAAAACATTTCAAGCAGGTTTTGCTCATGGTGTTTTTTGTTTGGTTTTTTTTAACCCGTATCTGGAGTTGATGATAGACTGGTGGGGAGTTACAGTTTTCAGCAGCATTGGAGAAATGACTGTTGGGGGTTTGGGTTCTGTTTAGTTCACCAAGCAGGCAGGAGTATTGTTTGGACCCCCCTCCACTAACACTTCTATGAAGATTTTTGTTATTGCTGCTTCAGATACTAAGAGACTACAGGAGTTGTAAAACTGGCATGATTTTGTTTTTATTGCGAGATAATGCACAGTAAAAAAAAAAAGGTAAAAATTCCTTTGCATTTGTTTTGATCTCTAAGTCCTAAACTACCCGTTTTGCTTGGCTTCCTCTGCTGTGAGCTGATAACCGACAAAGTTACTTTTTGTGGTCTCTGATCCAGAGTCTCACCTGAGAACATTCATTTCAACTGAGGATAGGCTTAAAGTGTAGGGAAAAGAATGCATTTATTTGACACTATGTAAAGGTAAATTTATTTGTGAAGAGTTAACTCCAGAGCAGGAGAAAAGCTGGAGGTTAACAGAGTAACTGGTAAGTCTCTTCACAAACGCTGGTTTAATCTGATGTCAGCTGGAGTTTTCTGGGCAGTTCTGGGACTCCTGCCTGGGGTCCCTGTGCTTCTCCAGTCACATACAATGCTGGAAAGGCACTGCCCTGCACTGGCCTTCTCTTGGATGTTCCAAGTGTGATGGTTCTACTGCCCTGACAGCCAAACTGCCAGACTGCAGTGGGGCTTTAAGGCTGGGGAAGTCTGATCCCTAAAGGATGCTGGTATTTGCAGTTTGAGAAAGGAGATCCTGTATGGCCTTAAAAGGATGCTAACGTATTCCAGATACATAATTTTGGTTTAATTTAAAATTCTTTTAAGGTCTGATGTTAATAGATATGTGATCACTTATATAGTCATGGTTTCAACACTCTGTAGATTAAACTTAACTATTAGTATTGCTTTTGGAAATCCTACAATATATTACTGGTCTGGCCTAAGAATGAGGCAGCTGAGCAGGCTTGTCTGGGTTTACTGCTGACACTCAGTGCAGGAAGCAAGGAACTGCAGCAAAAAGCAGGCCTTGTGGTGTAAGGTGCTTGCAGATAAGAACATGTACACATTCTGATGTCTTGGGGTTTTTGTTTAAGAATCTTCATATTCTACACTGCATGGCTTACTAGAAGCAACCCACCACAAAACCTAGTATTTAACCAGATTTTTTGTAAAGTGGTTTTCATGTAGAGAAGACCCTGAGGTTTTTAGGGAAAAAAAAAACATCTACTGCCATCTAAGTGACTGTTTCCTTAGTAAAACAAGTAACACACTTATTTCACTTTTATTTGAGGCAGCCTGGTCTAGTGAATTCAGCATCAGGTGGAAAGGCAGGAACTAACTGCAATTTTTCCTTTGTCACTGATTTACTCTAACCATGGGGAGGTCATTTCTCTGTGCCTCTGTTCCATGTATGTAAAAATGAGAGTTATTATATGCCTACCTCACAGAGGGACTGTGAGGATTAGTTTGTACAAAGTTGTTGATTAGAATATTTTTTTCTGAATACACCTTCAGCCTTATCTTTGGAATCCTTTCGAAAGGATTACTGCAAAAAAATCTTATGATCCATAGGATGAGTGAAGAGAACTGAAATGAAACAATTTCTGAAAGAAGTTATCAGCCATGATATAATTATCAGATAATTATCAGACATGATCTAGGTGAAGGAATTTATGGCCACTTTGAAATAGAAGTGAGGTCTTCTATGTTCCCCATTACAGTCCTAAATTCTGTTGGCTTTTTCTTAGCTTGTTGCACTTGTTTCCTAAAGATTTTAGTGTTAGGATGAAGAAGGGGACTGCAAATGAATGCAGCATGGAAGAGATGGAAATCCATTTGGTAATAGAAGATTATTTGGGTCCACTCCAGTGATAGAGGGAAATGACAAAAGAGTGAAAAAGAAGGGAACAACGAATGGGGGTGCAGAGATATTTTTCTGGTAGAAGTAAATATGACACTTCTTTTACTCTAAGCATATATTAGTTTACATGCCTTAAAGCTTATAAAACCACACTTTAAAGTTGGTATGACTGAGAGCAGGTCTCATGTAGTGCTGGCATGAAGGAAACTGTATCTGCATTTGTTAATTCAAACTGTGATTTGGGCTTGTTCAGTGATGCTAACATTAAACTCCTTTGGGCTGAAATACAGTGTGGGGGAAAGGCACAGAGTGAAGAGGGAGCAGTGGGAAAGGCACTCTGCATGTTTAGCTTATACTGTGTATTTTCTCTTGTCCATCATACATCCTAATTTGTGACCTGTTGGTAAAGTTCTATGGAATGGACTTAGGATATCCTGACTCTATAGGTATGTGCTCGCCATCTGTTCTAAAGGGTGATGTACATTTCACTGGAACACACGTGTTGGGGAAATCACAAGAACACGTTTAGGAAGTTACAACAAGTTCAAAATTGGAGCACTTTGTGACTTTCTTACACCACGCAGATTACCAAGAAGCAGCAGTATAAACTGGCATACAGCGAGCTCTCTGGCACAAAATTTCCACAGAAAGTACCACTTTGAATAAATAACTTTAGGGGGGAGGGAGTGGGGTCATTCTCCAGCTGTTTTGTGTCGAGTTTAATGTGGCAGTTTATATTGTTCCTTGTATGTTGCTAAATAAAATGTACCAAACATTTTATAGTTCTGTTTTTAACTGAGTGAAATAAACTGAAATAATTACTTGTGATGCTGAACTTTGCCTGCTAGTAGGACATTGCATCCACATACCTTTGTCTGGCAGAAGACTGCTCGTTACGAAAATAAAGTGAGACTCTTTCAGAGCGCGAGAAGAGCCACAGTTGTGGGATTAAAATGAAACCTCTCTGACTATAAAATGCGTTTTGCTACTGCCAAGTAATGGATTCGGAAGTGCCGGGAGGAGATAGGATCCATCCACATCCGGACTACATCCCCCGGCAGCCTCCGCGCCGCCCCGCCGGCCTTCCCCTACCTGCAGCGCGCAGGTGGGCGCGGTGCCTGCCGGGGCTGGTAGTCCCTGGGGAGGGAAGGGAAGGGAAGAGAAGAGCGGGTAAGGGCCGGGCAGGGCAGGGCACTCCGGCCGGCCGGGCGGGCGGCGTGCGGAGCCATGGACAAGCTGAAGCGGGTGCTGAGCGGCCGCGACGCGGAGGAGCCGAGCGGCCTGGCCGAGGTAGCGCCGCGCTGCCGCTCCCGCCTGGCTCCCGGGCGGGGGAACCCGGGCACCCCTCCCCGGTGTGTTCGGCGAGGTGGCGGAGCAGCCACCGCGGAGAAGTCGCCGGTGGCGTGGGCGGGCGGTCCCGCGTGGGCTCCGCCAGCGCTCCCCCCGCGCGTCCCGGTGCCTCGGCATCCCCCGCTTCCCGCGGGACACACAGGAGGGTGCCTGAACGGGACACGGCGCAGCGTCTGAGAGGAAGTTTTTGCGCTTGGTAGGAGGCAAGAGCTACAAGTAAACAAGTTTCGCTTTTGTTTTCTCGTTTCCAGGTTCTCGATTCGACTTCGTTAGGTTGGGGCACCCGAGTGAAAGGCTTCATTGCGTGCTTTGCGATTGGATGTCTGTGCTCGATCTTGGTAAGGACTTTTTTCAGATCTCCCCAATATTTGAGTTTCAGGAGCCCAGATAATTACAGCCTTGCTCTGTGCTGTTGCTTGATTTTTCCGAGTCTCTGCGGAGACGTCTAACTCTGTTCCAGTTATATGCAATACGCTGACTCTTAACAAGAATGCCAATAAATGCGATTTACTTTTGTATGTGTGATTCTGCAGTTTGGCTTTAAGTTTTCCTAAGATTTCTTTTGTAATGTGAAATTGGATATATATATATTTTGTTTATATATATTGTTTCAATTTAAAGCCTGTTAATTTTTCCCCCCTCTCTCTCTAAACGTTCTTTTTTAGGGTAGTTGTCTGCTATGGATACCAAAGAAAGGGCTGGTACTCTTTGCAGTGTTTTATACTCTGGGGAATATTGCATCTATTGGGAGGTAACAATCTTTATATATCATTTTCCTAATACAGATGAGAAACAAAAGCAGAATGGTGGTGCATAAGTGGTAGAAACTTTCGCATTTGCAAGAGAAGATATGCTTTTGTAGATAATTTTCTTGTTGAATTTTACAGAATAGCATTTCCCTGGTAGTGCTCTGAAATAGTAAAGAAAATTTTAATTTTGTGTATAGTTATTAGTAATGCATTCAAGGTAAAAGTTGCTTGTCAGTAAACAGGAATCAAACTCTTGCTTTGAGCATTGAGGTTTTTTGATTTTATTGGTTCCTCCTCCTCAAGATGAAAATAATTCTTAACCATTTTGCATTTGGAAGTGTTCTGTGTGTTTTGATGAATATATTTTGGGCAGTCTGTCTGTCAGGGCAAGCATATATGGTAAGACTTCATGGCCATCGAGGTTCCTGAAGCAAAGCCCTACATACTCTGTGACAGGCCCAACTTTCAGTGATTGTGGAAACTCAGCATGATGTTAGAAAGCACAAATAATGGAATTGGATGTAATATGCTAATAAGGCAGAATAATATAGTGTATGGGGCAGAAATATCACTTTAGATAAAACTTCCACCTTGCATAATTCATCCAGTATCCATCACCAGGGCTCTAAATGCAGCTGCAGGTCTGGTAAGGGATCAGAGAATGGATTCAGGCCTGAAAACAGCCCTTTATGTAGGGGAATTGAGATGGATTACGTGGCAATCCATGCAGAGCCTCTGTGGATAGTGTTCTTGAAACACAGATTTTAAAAGCATTTTTGAAAAGCAGGTTAGAAAAGCATCTGTCAAGGATGATCTGATTGGAGCTGACTTTGACCTATGCTTCTAACTTGATAGTTCTGCTCTGCTTATTTATGTTAATTTGAGCTGAATAAGTGTGAATAAAATTGTAAATACCTTGCACAAAGAAAAGAGGGAATGGATTTTGTCTCATTGTATAATCCCATTTCTTTTGTTATGCAGCACTGATTGCCATAACAACACAGTGCACTGATGCCCGTATGGCAGCAGACAATTTAATCTTACCGAGTTTCACTTTTGCCTCTCTCATTTCCTTGTTCATCTTGACTTGTTTTTCACAGCACTATGTTTCTTATGGGACCAATGAAACAATTGAAGCGGATGTTTGAGCCTACACGTTTGATTGCTACTATTGTTATGCTAGTAAGTATCCAAGGAGTGGCTTTTAACTCATACAAACCAGGGAACAATTTTCACTGTGAAGTCCTTTCATATCCAGTGATCCAGCTTTGTCTCAGGATGTGTCTGGGGGTGGCTTTTTGGTTCTTCTTTTCTTGAAATATCAAACACTGCACATCTGCTGTAGTGGAAAGGTAAGTGTAGCACCAGAAAAGCGCTTCTCTGTTAGGCAAGACAGAGCTGAAGCCAGGTTGTTTTGCTAAATGAGCATTAAGGGTCTGTGGCTGGTGTGTGTGAACCATGCACGTGCTTTTTTAGGGTGCTTGAGGTCACAACATCATATTTACGTGTTGCCTAAGAAATGAACTATAGGAACCTAGGTTTTTAAAAGTTGTGCTATGGATGTTGCTAGATATTTTCTTTTGCATAAGTTTGTCTTTTTATATTCTGTCTGATGGCCTTGAAAGAGCTGTGTAGGTATTTCTACCTTGATGAAATCATCTCTTTGTGACAAAGCAGCTGGGGAAGCTCTGTGCCTTGGTCACCTTGCATTAGGGATCATCCCAGCTGGCTGATAGCTTCAGGTTTTGAAACTTGTGTGACGGAATGAAATTGCAAATTCAACATTCAGTGGGGTCACCCTTGGAATTATTTTATTTTCAGAAGATGGAAATTATAGCAAACCTTGTGCTGTGTGTGTCTCTGTGTCTGAAAGTTGCTGCTAAGTTTCAGACTGACTCTTCTTTAAAGTACACGGGGTTTTTTTGACTCTGTGACTTTCCCATTTTGTCCTGGCAAGTTAAAAACCTGAAAGGTGGTTTAACTTGCATGAAACTCCTGTTTTCAGTCTGAATGTCTTCAGTTTGCTTGGCATCAGCACTTCCCAATTTCTCTTTACACGTCCAGAGATGCTGCAGAGTTTGAGAAATTGACTGTGTATGCTTCCAGATCCAAGCAAGAAGCTGCTGTGTGGTGTATGTGTGTTTTGTATGCATTCAGGATGGCCAGAGTCAGGAGAATTCCTGGAATGTTGTTCACTAGGATAAAGCCAGTCATTAGATGTATGATGCAGTATTTAGACCAATATACAAAGCACCACCCTAAAACTAATGGAAGAACTGCATTTATTGTCAGTACTCCTGGTTGAGCTCAACTGTGTGACTTCTTTGGCAATGCATGTCTTAGTGTCTGAATTTACAGTACTGTATTTTTTTTTCCATTCTAGCAGAAAAATACACTCTATAAACTCTACTAGCACAATGGTCCATGTGTATCTAAAGGCTGCTTGATGTTGATAAAGCAACATGTATTATCAGCTTCTATCATAGATAAATGAGCTGTCATGTCTTCAACTGAAAATTAAAACTAATGGGAGGCTTCTCTTAAAACCGAGGGTTAAAGCAGAAAATAATCCACAATGTCCTGCTACCCCCCAAGATTTTACCTGTAGTAAAGAAAGAAAGACAATGCAACTCTGAAAACAGAAAAAGTGCTGGTTTGAATGACTGTGCCTTACTTGAATATGTACACAGAAGAGCTACTGAGCAATAGCCCAAAGTTCTTGAAAGTGTAGCATAATTTTAACTGGTGAGCTTTTAGGTTATGACATAACTTCAACCCCACGGTAACCACGTAATCGTGAGGAACTGTGCAGAAGCAGAAGGACTAAGAGTGGTAACTGAAAAGTATTTGAAAAGTCTTACTTATGCCAAATGATGAAATGTGGTGTGTGCCTGTGACACCAAGAAGTGTGTGGGATGGAGTAGAGACCTGCAAAAGAGCTGCAGGAACCTCTTCCTCTTGCTCCTTTGCAGCCATAAAATAATTTTCTGGAGATACCAGGCTGATATTTCCTGATTGCTTTAATTTACTTCAGCAATATAATAGTGAGAACATTTTAAATACAAGGAACTTTTAAATACAAGGAACTCTTACAATGCAGGATTGAATAAAACTGTGAAATGATGTAATTAATTTCTGTCTCTGTGAAGGACCCTGTTACAGTGTTGCAATGTCTGTAGAAACTGGAGTTTTTTTTATCTTTAATTAAAATAATTTGTTTTCTTCTAGTTGTGCCTTATATTAACACTGTGTTCTGCTTTCTGGGTGAGTACTGGAGTCCTGTATGTATATTTAGCTGGAGTTAATATAACCGGGGTATATTTTAAAAATAAGATTCTTATACTGTTTTCTCTGCTGTTTCTTCCCCTCTCCCCTCTCCTCTCTCCTCCAGTGGCGTAAGGCAGGACTCGCGCTGCTTTTCTGCGTCTTACAGTTTTTTGCCATGGCATGGTGAGTGATTTCCTTCCTACACACTCCACTTTCTGTTGCACCTGACATCAGTAGCTGAATTGTGAGTGGATTTTGACCTTGAGTTAGAGGGGGAAGGAAAATTTTTACCTTGTCAATCTCTTAGATTCAAGACAATGCATCAGTGAGGAGCTGACCTGTTCCCACTACTTGGTCTCTCACACCACTACAGAGGCTTTGGAGACAGAGCTCAGGGCTCCATTTCTAGAGGAAGTTCCTTTGATTTCTCTGAGCTTGAGCTGAACTTGGTTTTCTTCTTTCCCTTTTAAATAAATTTTTTGCCTGCTATCTGGTACTCCTCTTTTACACTCTCCTGAATTTGTCTTGTTTAGAGACCCAGTTATGCCAATCAAATTGTCAATGTTCTTCATGTTAAAATATGGTCTGTGCAAGGTCACCAAAGCAGTGCACAAACTGATGTGGACACCTAGCCAGCCCTCGACACCAATCTTGCCTACCTGTAGGTGTTGGAGCATGAAGAATACTGGATGCAGGAGAGCTGTGTTTGAAATGCTTTCACAACATCCCCCTCTATTTTGCCATAGTGTTTCATACCCTGGCTGGGCTAAGATGGCTTACAAGGATACTCCTTCCTGTTACTCACAAACTCAGAGCTTCATTTTGGTTATGTAACTTGCAGTTTAGCATATCAGAGGGGTTGTTCTTGTTTGTGACTAATAAAATCTGACATGAAAAGTAACTTTCAAAATCTTTCTTCTTAGGTACAGCATTTCCTTCATACCATATGCAAGGTAAGCTTCCCCCCTCTTTGTCATTTTGAGGTTTAATCCTACAGGTTAGTTTACAGAGGCATTTTAATGTGTGGCTTTAGAAGGTTTTCCATGGTGCAGGAAATACAAGTAGCTAAATCTGAAAATGAAAATAAGCATCTTCTCTAGTGGGAGAACACAAATGAAAAAAACGAGAGGGCTTCCCTTCGAAATATGTAAGCCTGCTGACCAAATGCTGAGCATAAGGCTTGCCTTTGAAATGCCTAAGTGTTGGTCCAAAATGCAACTAGACAAGTGTATTCTTCTGTGTTCCTTTTGTCCTGTTCTCCCCTGTGAGCCATGTTCTGTGTGAGCACAGGTCTCTCTCCTGCCCCATCGCCCCACCCTTCTCCAGTGCACTGCCTCAGTGCAGCCTTGCAGGTGCCACCTCCACAGCAGGTGGGCACTGAGCAGACCTGCTTCTCTCTAAGGCATTTGTGTAGTCATGCAAATCATATTAATGCAATTAATACATGGTCAGCTGATCTCTACAGTCCTCAGTGTCAGTGTGATAGCAGCATGCAATGACTCTTATCAAGTAACGAAACTGAGGTGACTCTGACTCTCTTGTGTTTTATTCTTTCTCCTGCCTGTAGGGATGCTGTGAAGAAATGTGTTTCAGTCTGTCTGTCCTAACAGGAATTCTGGATGCCTCACAAAGTTCTAGGAAGCTCTAGGTAGAACTGTGTTGAGATCACCGTGTCGTGTAGTTTCCTACTTCTGTCTTGAACACGTGCCTTTCAGCTGCTTGTTAGAAGCTCCTTGTGTTACACCCAGCGTCTGCAATTGCTTGGGTTTGTAAGCAGTGGTGTCTGTGGGACACGGGGCTTGTGATCAAATGAAATTCAGTCTGGCAGAAGAACTAGGCAGAGATCCACAATTTGTTACGATAATTCTTGCATGAATTCATGCATTTGGTTTTGCAAAAGTTTCAAAGTAATACGTGAAGTCTGTAAAATGAAGACCTTGGCTCTGATGGGACTGTGCCAGTTCTAGAGTTGAAAATTTATTTCTTACCAACAACTTGGGATTTTTTTTAAATAGCCTTATGTCACTTAATCTTTGCACTGTTTGCCTTGGATAATGGAATAATGGTATTCTTTAATTTCCTGTCTCTCTTGCAAAATTTTAGGTTTATGAGACTTCTAAAGGATGTACTTCTAAAGTCAAACACTGTTGTGGACTAACCATGAGATGTTTGCATCTGTAATGAAGTATTTAATTCTCAGTCTATACTGATCGTGTTTCCTTAAAATACATGAAAGGGACATTTTCTTCTATAAAAAGTTGTTCCTGTAGGAAGAGCACTCGTAAAATAAGGTTCATTGATGTTCTTCTCCTTGCTTACAGCTCATGGTTACAAAGTAGGAACCTTTTTTCACATGAAGTGAGGTGCTTCTCTTCTCCTCCAGCTGTAGCATAAGAGCAAAGCAAAGGGCATGGTAGGCAAGCAATAAAGGAATTTATGTATGTCCTTTCTCAAAGGACAAACTGTCATGAGATGGAAGTGAGCTATTGTTTTAAGCAGCCTGGGTCAGGAAGAAGACATTTTCTTCTGAACTTGCAAATAAGTTAAAACTCCAACATTTCTCTTTGTTTCTTTGTAAGTGGAATCAGTTTTGTTTCTGGTAAAACTCTTGCGCACAGCAGTGAACTTCTTTGCCCGGAGGAGAAAGCACAATATTCTATTGCCTGTCGTAGCAAGGAAAGCGTGTAACAATCCTGCTGCCAAATGCTGAGCCGTCAATATCCAAATTCCAAGGCCACTCTGTGTTCTCTTTATCTCCTGAGCTACGTATAATCATTTACTCCCCCAGCATTGCAGTGGTCAGTTTAATATCTGAGCACAGATTCTTGCTTTTGCTTTGTGAGGTGCTGTTTAACTGCTTTCCCCTTTCCTTTTACCAAACTGTCTTGCTGGAGTCAGTGTTTATGATGATGATTATCCAGTGCACTCTAGTGGGAACTGAAGCATCTCTTCCTCGATCTACCAAGAGTTTAGTCGTTTAAGAGCATTGTTTTTGCATAACAAGTGTATCCCTGACTTGTACCACAAAGATTTTAATGCAGGAAAAACCTAGATCTACTTGGCAGTGAAGTATAAGCTCACAGTGAAAGAAAATAGTTCTATGGCTTCCAGAAAATTACTAAGAAATTAGTTAATCCAAAATCCTAAATTTAAGTGTCCTTCTGATAATTTATAAAGCTTAGTACCATCCAGCTGTTAGGATCCTGTAAAAAAAAAATTAAAGATTCTCTTTTGTAGATGGTATAAAAGGGAAATTTTGACAAGCCTTCTGTGGATTCCAGGTGTCCAGAATAACTGTTGCAAAGGCATTTGAATGGAAAATGCCACCTTGGAAAGATGGCACTGATGTTGGGATCAATCAATTATGCAGGTTCAAGTGCTATGTCCTGGTGCTTTTTTTATCTCCCAGGATTTAGAAGTTAGTGTTGAAATAACTATGTTGACTATTACTCTTCTTGAAAAGAATTGGTTACATGCCCAAGAGAGACTGGGAATTAAAGAAAACTGATACTTCTTTTCCCTGGCTGATCTAAGACAAGTGTCTGAACTGATATGTGTCTTTTTTATCAGGGAGTAAGTTCAAAACCTAATTTGCATCTGTCAAAGGACCTATGCTAGTCTCTTCTTTGGACTTTGATAATGTTTACAGAATTCCTTTGTATAAGGGAAATTGAAATGCTACCCTAATGCCTTTTGCATTCCAATATTCCTTTAATTTTAACATCTCTGAATGTCCCTGGAAAAAGCTACAAGTACAGTATACATTGTTTCTCCTTCCCCTCTCCAGCAAGGTTATGTTAACCCCTATCATCATTCCAGGTTCAGCAGCCAAGATAATGGAATTTGACTTCTGGGGTTCTTTTTTTGATTACTTCAGATTAGGAGGAATAAAAGCCTTTTGCTTATTCCTTGGCTAGCTTGGGCAGGATTCTGGTAGACTCTATGACTCTCTGGCAGTTCTTCTGGAAGAACAATAGAATGGGGTATGTTGAATGTTGGTTTTTCAACTTGCAGAGGAGCTAACTAGAACCTTTTAGCTGGCTCTTGTGAGCACAGCCACTTAGAAGTAGGAAATTTATGAAACTACCAGTAGATAGCACATAAATGAATTTTTTTCCTTTCCCCCTCTCTTACCAGTTTAAAACTGTAATTCCAGCTTCACAGCCTTTTATTCAGTAAGAGAGAAGAACAAATCTTCATTTGACTGCACAGCACATGAGGCTAAGAAATTGTGCCCTTACAGGAAGGGAACCCAAGGGGAGATGGCAAGGACACAAGGATCACTGGAGTGCCACTGGGGTTTATGTTGCCCTTTGGTGTTGTGTTCCTGGAGACATCAGACAGTAGGAGAGACTTGCCGTATTCTTGCCAATATGTGAAACATGCTCAGGGTTTGTCGCTTCGTCTACAAGCAGTTTTGGTTTAAAATAGCTCTCCCAGAACAAAACTCTTTAGATTCTTACTCACTTCTAAGTAGTTGTGTTGAGGCTGCTGCCAAGTTTAACAGCAACAGAAATTTCCACTTTATTGAATACTTTATTTTATATGATTTTTACATAACCAGGGAGTAAACTATATGAATATTCCTTCTCGAGTAGTTTTCTGTCTGAATTAGATTATGCCATTGTACCTTTTTTTTTTTGGGTCATTAAACCTACTTTGTGTTACATTTTGATATCATCAGCTTTGGTTATGTGCTTGGCAGGAAGCATGGTGGGCATTTCTGAAGCTTTCTGTCTCACTTTCAGGGCAGGAATGTTTGCTGTGTGTGCTCTGCTGCCAGTAGAGAGTTTGTGGTTTAAATCACAAAGCTCATTCCTTCCCAAAGTCCTTGCTCAGTTGCCGACAGCACTTAACTCAAGGCTGATTTCCCTAAGGAAACTTGTTTGATGTTGGGTGCCCATCTCAGTAGGATTTGGTGTTCTACCAGGAAGTGCTTTTTGCCTGGCCTCACTGTTGACCAACTTGTCCACTTTTTTCACTTTTTGCAGTACAGATTATATAACCTCAGCCAAGCAGCCTTAGTGTGCAGTTTTAGCAGGAAATTTGTATATCCTGGATCACCTGACTTTCCAGCTATAGTAGAAATGGAAATGGGGTGGGTGGTAGTCATCTATTCCCAAAGTATTTGGACTTTATACATTGAAATGTGGGTATTTTTTTTCACTACTTCAGGGTTTTGCTCTGTTTTACGTGATGAAGTCCGTTATGAATACTGGTACTATCTGAAATGAATCTAAACTGATGATGTGAACAATTTGATCTCATTTAGTATTTACAGTAATAAGATTGTTCATGAGCTGTTACAAAAACCAAGGATGAATTTTCTGCCACAAGTTGAAATTCTTTTCAGAAACCACGTTTTAAAAAGGAAAGTGTGTTGGGCTCTATGTGTGCCTCCGACTTTCTGAGAACGGCTCTTGCTTTGTTTTGGTACTTAATCACGTTCACGAAAGTGAGATCACTGTGCTATTGTAAACTGAGGAGGATGTTTAAACACATTTGTCTTAAATACTGATGTTTACAACCATAGCAAATACTGACCATTTTGGAGAGGAAGCACAGAAATGGTTTATTGTCTTAAAACCACGTGCCTCGCTGTAATGTGACCACTAAGTTTTTAACGGCTGTGGAATCATTTTGTAACATAAAAACCAAACTCAGAGATTCTCTGCAATGTTTTGTACTATTACTGATTCCGTTTGCTGATGTGCTTTTTCTATGTATTTACACTGTTTGATTTCTACTTTGATAAATATCTCTTTTTCTGACTTATGACTTCCTCTCTAATGAAGTGAAACCTTTACAAGTGCTGTTTTGTTCCTTCAATAAAGTTATCACTGCATTAAATGAATGGTTCTTATGGTTAATGTTCTTAATGTTCTTATGGCTTTTTTAGTGATGCTGATTTTCCAGGTGATGATGAAGTTGCTGTGGGTAGTTAGTTTTCTTTTGTGTGTTTGTTTTTCTTTAAAGTTATTGTCCTGTCCTCACTTCCTTTGCTGTGCACACAACATGTACTGCTGGGGGGAGTCTTTGTGTCACCAATCTTTTGCAGCAGCTTCACCCAGCAGTTGCAGGCACCTAGACAACTGGTTGGCATGATTTGAGTTGTTAAGGTGAGGATAATATTTTTATTGCTTCTTATTTATTTACCTCAAGAGTCAACCTAGATATGCCAACAAACTATCCTTAGTCCTTGCTACAGAGAAAGTAATGCTTGGTGCTATTCTGTCAGCAGAGAAAGCAGGAAGCAACACGCCTCTGAAATAAACATGGTCTGAGTGCTGATGTACTCTCAGTAAAATGTAGATGAAGCAAAATATCAATGATTTATGAATGGGTGTTAAAAATAATTAGAGGCAATTATTTTATTTTTTTTAACTTTAAAAAAGCTGGTCTGTTTAAGTGTGTGCCTAATATGCATCCAAAGACTTGCTGTGGTTTAATATTCCTTGGCAGCTTATCAAGGCTGTGTGTGCATCAGGCTGTTCAGGGTATGTTACACTTTCTCCTAATTGACAGGCAGGTGGGTTTTTTTCCTGTCTTCAAGGGTGGTGGTGAGACTTGTGTGCTGTAGGAGACTGCATTAAGTTTTCAATTACCTTTCTTTTCGTGTTTTTTTGATTGTTCTAAGCAAGCTCTGTCTCGCAGCTGACTCAGCTGAAATTTCTATCCTACAGGAAACTCCAAAGTTGTGTTTGGAATACAAGCAGCAGCCTGTCTTCTGTAGCACAGAAACCTAGGGGTTTGCATTTTATCTTTTTGAAAAGGTTAGAGTGTCCCAGGAGTGTCAGGAAAGCTGGATACATCTGTGTCATATCAAGACAGCTGTGATTCCTCAAAGGGCAATAAATCCTTTCCATGTCTAATAGCTTAGAGGTATTTGGCTTGCCTAACTCAACCTCCTGCATAACAACAAAGCTGTTGAACTTTGCCACTTCATTCTCATGCTGAAGTCTTAATACCTGTGTTAGCGTAGAAACACATAACCACGGACAGGTTATATGCCAGGTGCTTTTTATTGAGGCACCGGGAGAGAGGGGTACAAACCCAAATCCCCACTCATCGATTTCCAATGCCCACATTATATACTCTTCTCATTACATCAGTGTATATTAATCATTTACCCGAGCATGATTCTCAAGACCTCCTAAATAATCATCTTATTCATTATTGTTTCCACTCAAGCATAAGTTTCAGCCCCCTTTTCCCAGGTGCGGCTACACAATTAACCCATCTATCCTAATCTTCTACACAGGTTTAGATTTGCCCCTTATCATCTTAGGCAGATACACAGGTTCAGGCTTGCCTGAACAGAATGTCCACCTTGCTCTCAGGGCCTACTTTAGCTACTATGATTTAGAAATATTTTAACCCTATGCTATCACCTGAATGATTAAAAAAAAAAAGTGAAATCTTCATTTGGAATCCCTAAACAGAGATCAGCTGCCCTAAGGTGCATTCTGTTGATGAATGACTTTGCTCCTTAGAAATGTTCTAAAAGGGTTTGTCAGTTGTGCTACAGCATCTAGTCCCTAAATCCCATTACCTTGCATTCAAAGTCAGCAGCATTCCAATTCAGTGACAAGGCTCTTGGGAAGCTGCAGTAATGTCTGCCCCTTTCCCTTCTCCTTCCCCAATGTCTGATTTGCAAGAGAAGGTATTTCATAGATGTGAGCCATTCAAAGGTGGGGGTTGATACTTATTTCCATCCCTTGCTTGTACCTTTCCTACTAAGCTCACCCTTGGTTGCAATGCGTGTGGGGGTACAGGCTTGTAACTGCCCAGCCATGAAGTGCTGAAGATTCCTAAAGGGAAAAAAATCCAGATTTTCTCACTTTTCAGAAGAAAGCTGCTGATGAATTAGAGATGGAATACTCTACCTCAGCTGCCAATCTTTGGGATTTCTATTTTAAGTTAGCCTGGTTGAAACCCTTTTAAGTTTCTCTTGCGTTCCCTTGTGGCATCTCTAAGAGAAGTTATTCCTGAGAATTCGTGCTTTCCAACCTCTGTGGGAATAGGCGTGGAGTAACATGGGTGTACTGTAAAAATGGTACAATGAAAGTGTTGTGTGGTCAGCGTGATTTCATTGCAGCTCTGAAGGGCTGTCATGCCCTGAAAGCTGGAGAGGGGCTTTACACAAGGGCACATAGTGACAGGACAAGGGTGAACGGCTTCAAGCTGAAGAGGGGAAGTGTAGATTAAAGATCAGGAAGAAATCCTTTACTGTGAGAGTACTGAGGCACAGGAACATGTTGGCCAGAGATGCTCTTGATGCCCCATCCTTGGAAGTGTTCAAGGCCAGGCTGGATGGGGCTCTGAGCAACCTGGTCTAGTAGAAGGTGTCCCTGCCCATGGGAGGGGGGCTGGAACAAGATATCTTGAAGGTCCCTTCCAACCCAAACCATTCTATGGTACAATATGTGGTGTGAAAACAAGATATTTTATCATGGGCATGTACTCCTGTGGTGTCCGTGTGTAACAGGATGTGTCAGGCTCACTGCTTTTGATAGAATTAACTGCTTCAACGGAGTTATACTTGCAACCTGTTAACCCTCATAGTTAGCAGAAAGCTTTAACCTACACATCCAGGTCCAAAGTGCATGTTTGGTTTGCCCAATAAACACCGAATGTATTACTTTTGTTCTGAGATGTTGTAAATAGAACTTAAAGCTTTGTTTAGAATCTGTTACTTTTTTTATTATTTTCTGATCTTAAAGATGGGAACAGTAATAGTTTCTTCCTCTAGGTGACAATTCATGTCTAAAGACATCACTGAAGATCTTCAAGTAGAAAATAATGAATTAGGGAAAAGTATAATTATTGTTTACAATAAACTAAGTTACATTTATCACAAGCCTGACTACATATATTTGGTTTGCTGTCAGTGTTTCGGTGAGGGGGCTACAGGGGTGACTTCCCTGAGAAGCTGCCAGAAGCTTCCCATATGTTGATAGAGCCAAGGCCAGCCGGTTCCAAGACGAACCCACTGCTGGCCAAGGCTGAGCCCACCAGCAACAGTGGTAGTGCCTCTGGGGTAACATGTTTGAGGAGAAAAAAACCTTGCACTAATGCAGCCAAAGAGATTGGAGAGAATTTGTGAGGGGAACAGCTCTGCAGACACCCAGGTCAGTGGAGAAGGAGGGGCAGGAGGTGCTCCAGACGCCAGAGCAGCAATTCTCCTGCAGCTCGTGGTGCAGCCCATGGTGAGGCAGCTGTGCCCCTGCAGCCCATGGAGGTCCATGGGGATGCAGAGACCCACCTGCAGCTGGTGCAGGACCCTATGCTAGAGCAGATGGATGCCCATAGGAGGCTGTGACTTTGTGGGAAGCCCAAGCTGGAGCAGACTCCTGGACAGAGGAGCCCACACTGGAGCAGGTTTGCTGCGGGACTTGTGACCCTGCAGAAGACCAACCCTGGAGCAGCCTGTTCCTGAAGGATTGCACCCCATGGAAGTGACCCACACTAGAGCAGTATGTGAAAAACTGCAGGCCGGGGCAAGGACTGGTGGAGAAATTCATAGAGGACTGTTTTCCATGGGAGGTATCCTATGCTGGAGCAGGGGAAGAGTGTGAGGAGCCCTTCCCCTGAGAAGGTCGCTGGCAGAGAGGAGGAAGAGAAAATCAGGAGGAAAGTTAGGTCTGGGAAGAAATGAGAAGTGGAGGGAAGATGTTTTAACATTTGGTTTTATCTCTTATTAGCTTACTCAGTTTTGATTGATAATAAATTAAACTAATTTCCCCAAGTCAAGCCTGTTTTGCCCATGATGGTAACTGGTGAGTGATCTCTCCCTGTCCTTATTTCAACCCATGAGCCTTTTGTTATATCTTCTCTGCCCCTGCCCAGGTGAGGGTGGGAGACACACAGCAGCTTTGGTGGGTACCTGACACCCATCCAGGGTCAACCCATCACACTACTTTAGGTTTTTTCTTTGGGTTTGTTTTCTTTTTTTCCTTCTCTTTTTGAAAAGCAGAAAGATTGCTGTGGGAAGCCTTCCTTGCTCTCTGGGTTCAGAATTAATCTCAGTTATAATCTCAGTTATAACACCAGACAGGGAGGTAGCACTTGAACAAGCTGCCTGCCTTGCTGCTAAAAACATACCCGATGGAAGTTATTGGCACTGTCCCTTCACCCTGACATTAATGCAAAGGCTAATCTTCTTTAAGTCTCTTCTAGCCTAGCAATCTCTTAAGGGGCTGAATACATGATTAAAAAACAGAAGGAAAGCAGCTGTCTTTTTATCCTTTCTTAATTATTCCATGGTAGTTGATAGGTGTTGATTTCTTGGGAGTGTCATGGTGATGGAGGTTACATTTCCCTGTGTTGTTGGGACTCAGTGTTCAGAGGGGGGTTGGTTGAATGCTGCAGTGGGAGCTTTGGAGATGGAAAGAGTGAGTCTTATTTTCTGCAATTTCATCTGATGATGAAGGGCTGCCTTTTATTTGGAAACAGGCAGCTAAAGGCCAAAAAACAGCTATCCAATGT
Organism: Dicrurus megarhynchus; assembly: GCA_013399195.1. Taxonomy (NCBI): domain Eukaryota; kingdom Metazoa; phylum Chordata; class Aves; order Passeriformes; family Dicruridae; genus Dicrurus; species Dicrurus megarhynchus. Next base: position 469,578 of record VXAD01012523.1, read on the forward strand.
CAAGGCAAGAAAGGGCTCTTTAATTACCTTTTTTCTTGTTTGGGTTTTTTTTTCCTTTCTTTCTGTGTACCCCACCAGCTGGTGGCCGGGGGCATTTAAGAACGAGCTTAATTAGAAAGTCAAAAATAACCCCTTGCTTTTTCCTGGTGTAACTTGGTGAGTAAAATCCAGTAAGTATTGCAGGATTGTTCTGACTGTTCTTTCACTGCTCTCCCCAGTCCTCATTGCTTCATTTAAAATATGAGTTACTAAATTCTTATTAGTAAATTGGAGATGATTGGGGGTGTTGTGCTTGCATTTTGAGCTGGTTCTGACTGGCTATGAGCCACAAGGAGTCTGATCCCTGCTTGGAAGTGCCCAGCTCTCCCAGCTGGGTTTCAGGGAAAGCTTACAACATTGCAGGTGTTGGAGGGGCATTTTCTGTTCCTTCTGCTGCCCCTGCTGATTTGCTTGTCTAATTAAATGGGTGACAAGTGCAAGAAGGGCAGTGAACAGTCTTCTGTCCTTCGTGTGTCCCACTTGCAGTGGCACTGGCCGTGAGTCACCAGGAACACCTACTGTGCTCCTCTGTAAGTCCAGCTACCTTTTCTTCAAATGTCAGGTTTGGGGAGCTTTAACTTCCATCTGAGAATGGATTGTTCTGGGAGCCCTGGCAATACCTACAGCCAGTGGCATTAATCTGTTTGTGCCTCAGTTTCAGCACCTGTAGACTTGGAAAAATTAATCTTGCAAGAGAGTAGGAGAAAGAAGGGTTGTTTGGAAAGCATTCCAAGTTGTTATTTAGGTGAACAGAGGGACAAAAGATTAGAGGATGTCTCTTACTTCTCCTAAAACAGGCTAAATGTTCAAAATAAATTTCCCCGCATACTATTTTTGTTAAATGAAAAGCCAACAATAAACAAATAACTGTGACTCTGAATCTATCTGGTTTCTGTTCTGCAGCCCTCTCCCATGGCAGCTGTGTGACACAGACACAGTGCACAATGCAAGGAAGACTGATTCATGGGACCTGGATGTGTATTTTAAAGTAAAATCTCAGGCCCAAGTATGTTCAGCTGATCATGTGCTTGCATGCATGCAAACTTGTTGTTCCTTAGGCTAATTCTTTTAGGTTGGAAAGACTTTTCAGTGGTGACCTGTGCCTTTTGCTACATACATGACAAATTGCTCTTAGGCTGAACTCTTACAGCTGAAACAGCCTTCCCCATGCTGAAAATAGTAATTGGGCTGTTCCCACTAACCAACAACAGGTAACTACTCTCATTTTGGAAAACATTGTGGTTTCAGGCATCCTGAGCTATGGTAACATAGTTACTAAAATGTAAACTGTGTGAAAGTCGGGTATTTTAAGTCGTTAGATTTGTGGTTTATTTTTTCCTCTGGACACTAGACTTTCAAGCATCAGACACCCTTGTATGAGTGATAACCATAAGCAAACAAGTGTTACCTACTTCTGGGATCTGAAAGGGTGCTTTATTACCGTGCAGGACACAAGTTCTGGTGTGACACTCCAAAGAAAACACATTCATGCTTCTCCCTTGGGGATGCTACCTGTCAAAAATCCAGTCTTATTGACAAAAAACTCTCTTCCCAACCCATTACTGGAACAGGTCCATTATCCATTCCTTCCATACACCCTTCCTTCTCTACAGCCCAGTCCCAGGAGTGCTTTGGGCAAGCAGTGCACTCCAAGCAGGACCTCCCTTTCTCTTGCTTTGTGGTAGCCTCCATTTCCAATCCATCTTTGCTGAGCATATTCTATAACTCTAGTGATGCACCAGTGTCTGCTGGTGAGAGAGTTTCACTTCCTCATTTGGAAACCCTTCCATCAACGTGAACTGTTGCTGCTTTTGTCCATGCTTTCGGTTTCCTTTAAGTTCTAAGCATCTTGAGGAAGGTAGATTGGATCTGATTTTTGGAGGCTCTAATCTAGTATCACTCCACTTGAAGACCTGTAGGGAAGATGGGCAGTGACTACTTCTGAAAGGCCAGGCTTCTCTTTGTATTTGTCTACAGAAAGAACTGTGTGTAACTACTGGAATATTATTGCTTTCATGAGATGTTGTCTCTTTACTTGCCTCAACTTTGAATCTCCTGATTTCTGAGCACCTATATCTTAAAAGGCTGTATGGAAATAGGGCTTCAGCTAAAAAAAATCCCAAAATAACATGTATCTGTTTTAGAACAGACTGAAAACCTGAAGATATGGAATTGAAATACACAGCACTTCAACCAACTCCAGTTTCTCTGTCTATTTGCATTTGTAGTATAATAAAATTAAACACTGTCTCACATAGTCTCCTATGCATTTCCTATGCCATTTGATCACATGCAGGGAAGAATTACAGTAGTAGCTTCTCTCTCCTCTTTGAGTATTTGGAAAGGGGAATCCAAACATAACCATGTTCCATTTACACCAGCATACCTGAGATGCAATTATTTTTCCAGATGTAAAGTGGTACCTTTCCAGGTATCTAAATATCCTATAGATTTTGAAGTACATTCTTTAGTTGTTCAGCAATGGAGGTGGGCTGTTTATCATCTAGAAGTTGCTATTTGACACCTGCTTATGTAACTCACAACCTGAGTTGACTTATAAAATAATCTAAGTATTTTTGTTATGAGTTGACAATTAAAAAAAGAAGAGGGGGAAGACGTGTCAGAGTGTGAAGTTTGAAAGGAGCATAGAATCATAAGATGATTTGGGTTGGAAGAGTGCCAAATAGGGTGTCATCAAGCTCCGGCCATTGCTGTTTAGGTGGATAGTACCTCTCAGTTTTTTTTGTTGAGCCTTGATAAATTATGGATTTAACTGAAATTCTGTTTTATAAAGTCTGCCATACTCTTTCTGTAAAAATCCCAACAGTGATCCACCAAGTCATTTTGTCTTTCTGAAAGAGAAGCTCAGAAATTCAACAGGGACTATTGAATTGAAAGAATGCAAAGTTCCCAATAAGCAAACAGAAAATGTATTTCTCTAGAAGTGACCTCTAGCACTATGTTTTCATAATCAAGTCCCTGACTATGTCATGTCCAACAGACAAGAAATTTCAAAGACACTATCAGACATAGATGTATCAGGAGAAGTTAGGCACTCAAACACTTGTTATATACCAAAGCCCAATGTTTACAGGTCACTGTTGTTTGTGGGGCCCCTTAAACCCTCCAGCAGGGGACTGAAGCCACATTTCTCATAACCTTGGCTGAATGCTGACATTATTGGAGTCCTCTGTAAAATGGTGGCTTCTTTGTGGAGGGCATGTGTTGTTGGATTAGGCTTGTCACAGAAGGTCTCAGCATGAGGTGAGAGGGATACTGAGGGAGCTTTTGTATGAGATGGACCTTGAGTTGGTCAGCAGTGCCAGGCCTCAGGCAGTTAAGCTGATATCAGCCCCAGAAGTGTGCTTTCCAGATCTATCCCTGGAAACATAGCCAGAGGGGAGTTCAGCCATCTGTAAGGTGCAGCAGGGGTTTTGTGAATGACAGTGGGACCAAGGGATGGACACAGTACCCATCAACAGTGGAGTGTAGGGACGCTACCTTCTCCTTGTGCATTGAAACCTCAGTGCAGAAGGGTCTCTTACTATTATATTTTGATTTAGGAACATAGAGGAATGAGGTTAATGTGTTTATGCAACATTCCTGGTGAAAATATTTTAAGACAACCTTCTCTGTGTAACTATCTTGACTCTTCCCAGCTCCTTCAGTTAGAGTCCGCACCAGCGTGAATGCAATTTCCATGCATTGTTTCAGTCTGGAAATGAAACAATTTTCATTAATGGAAACCTGGTTCTCAAGCAGAACAATTAGACCCACTTCAGGTTGAAAAAAGATAAAAGCATGCTAATTTGGATGGAGGACTCTTCTTTCAAGGCAGCCAATTGAGTCATCAGCCAGCCACCCACCTGACTGTCTAACAGGTAATTAGGAGATAGTCCTCTTTTTGTGTGGAGCGTGTGCGTAAACCTCCACACACTGGTGTCACTGCCCATTGGGACTTCCAGGGGAAAGAGCTAGGCAGTGGCAAAAGAGTGAGGAGAGCACATTCGTCAGACGGTGCCCAATGAACTGACTTCTTTTTTTTATTTAGCTTATTATTTTTGTCTTTTCAACAGCTACCTGAAGTTTCTGACGATAAAGCCGTCATGGCAGACCTGGGCTGCAAAAAACCCAGCGACTGCACCGTCTCCAGGCTCCTCAGCGTAGTGGAGAGCGAACTCCGGGCTGGGAGAGACAAAGGGGACCCCACAGAGAAACAGCTCCAGGTTGTCTTGGAGGATGCGACGCTCTGGCAGAGATTCAGGGAAGTCACTAATGAGATGATTGTGACCAAGAACGGCAGGTGAGTGATCTGCTCAGTGCTGTGGGCTCAGTGGAGGTGACAGCCAGGGGGGTTAAGCTCTATGATAATAAATTGTGTGTGCAGACTTGAGGGAACTGCAACAAGCACACCAGAGTTTTTAGGGGACTGCAGCCTTGTAGTCCACTAAAACCAGCGTATGAACAAGATGGGGTGACCCCGCTTCCTTTTGGTCACTGTCAAACCATTCCTCCTATGAAACATGCTGGAAAAATATATTGACTAACTTATGATTTCACAAAAAAGAAACTTTTGCAAGGGAAGAGGTGGTACCTCTCAAAACATTTGGAATGACTTCTTATGCTAATAATTATCAGCCTATATTAGCAAGTTCTCACCTGTACACTTCAAATAACTGTACAGAAGCAGATTGGTGTTGTTATCCCCAGCTGCAGTTCCCATCCCTCTGGCCTTGGGTATGAACAGCTTGTATGAGCAGTCTGTACCAGAATGGGTGCAATAAAACTGTGCCCTACGTGCTCTGTGTGTAGGTGCAGTCTGAATTGCATGGTCCCACAGTTGTTGCTGGTGCCCTTAGAAACAAGTGTGGAATATTGCATAACTTACACAGTTTTAGAAGGACAAAATATTGTGGTATAAATGGATCACATGTGTTCCTCTTTGGGGAACACAGAAAGACACAGGAAAAGAGTGAAAAATTTGGCGAGAAGGATGCTAATTCTGAATCAGTCCCTGGCTTGAAGAAGGCTCTCCACAGGGGTTCTGCTCTGAACTGGGCTGACAGCAGAGTCCAGCCCGTAACAGACGAGCAGCTACCAGAATAAGATTTGCCAGCACAGTGGTACTAAAGTTTTTATTTAATGTATCCTTGCCAGCCCTCTGCTGCGCCCCCCCTTCTCCACCACCTGCTCCCTCAACATGCATGCATTTCTTCTGCGAGATCTCTCAGGAGATCCACGTAGGAGACAGGAATCAAGAGCTGGAGAGAAAGATTTACTCATGTGGTGTGACTTTCACTAATTTTGCAGACTTCGATTTAGCAGAATTTGTAGATGAAATTACTGCTGACTGTAGCTTGATGAGGGGCATAGGTGAAAGCAGTAAAAAGGAAAAATCGAGTCTCTTGGCTCAGCAAGGTGATTCTGTGGAGACAACAGTTACCTTCCCAAAGTACCCAGCTCTTGGTGTAACAGTACCTGTTGCCATTCTGATTCCTCCTAATAACCTATACTGATAGAAATCTGCTGCCGAGATTCTCTTTATATCGAGAAGCTGCTTCTGCTTCATTTAAATTGCTTTCAAAACTGCTGTTAGGCTACAGCAGACTTCTAGGTGAACTTTCATTTGGTGTACAGTAGCTTAAACTGGCTCCTTAGCAGCATAAGTGACTAAAAATAAGGTAAGATGGGTTTGCCTCTGGTTAATTAAATTGGTACAAAGAATCACACCTTACCAACAGGGGTTTTTTTCAGTTTCTTTCCTTGCAGCTAATGAAAATCATGACTTCATGGTGTTACTAATTCTTTCTGAAATGTTGGGGTGAGTGCATAGATAAAATCTTTTAATAGTGTTGATAAGGGAATCTTTCATTATCTGAGTATGCCTGGATACTTTCTATTTCATTGTGTAAGCTGCCCGATTTTTTAATTTTAACTTATACACTCCTTATCAGCCTGATTCTACTTTTCCCATAGCCAGTGACACCTCTAGAAATTTCAGTGGGGGCAGGAATAGGTTCTTTATGATCAAACTACAGCAATCTCAAAATAAAAAATTACAGAAGTATGTCACACAGCCATTTGCATTAATCCTTTTAACATAGTTACTGTAGCATCAGAGACTATGAAAAAGGATCTCTGCATTTCTGAAAGTCTCTTTCACCAAAAAACACATCAGCACACTAAAACAAAGAAAACACAGACTGTGGCCTGCAGCAAAGCACTCTGAACAACTCCATGCTATTCAAAAGGAGAAAAACTTGAGACCATTTCCTATGACTGCTGAGTTTTCCTCAGGTTCAGGATTCTTCAGTGTTTGTCTCCAGAGAGATTCTCAGCAGAAAAAATATTGATCTTATTCTGCTGCTGCTAAATGAGTACAACTAAATCATTCTTGCTGCAGGGTAGATGAATGCTTTTGAAAACTGCGTTCTACAGTGAAAGAGAAGAGCCAGCCTGAACTTTTGTGTGCGAAAACTAAAACAGTTGGTGTGGACAGACACACTGTTAGCAAAGCTCAGAAATTAAACAGAAACCTGATACAGGAGCATCCCAGAGAATGAAAGTCTAATTGATTAGTGATCCTCAAGTGTCAAATTCTAGCATGCACAATTTTATCTGCTCTGAGTCATCTCTAATTGGTACCGAGGGTCCCAAAATGTCACAGCTAGATGAACGAACTTCAGTGTTAATATATAGATATGTCTCTGTGGCTGTATCATACTTCATTATGATAATCACCTGCCCTAGCAATATGCCTAGGGGAGAAAGATATATTCTGAACAGGATAGACATCATTAAAATTAAACCACGTGCTATATCACAAAATACATCCCAATGGGTGCAGCTGATACGGCCGGAAACCATCTCCTATTTTACTCAGATTTATTGTATTCAATTGACACTTCAATATCAAATGCACTGTTATCTGACCGAGTAGGTTTTCTCTCTCAGTGTTTATACCATATTAGCTAGGCAGTACCCTGAGACTTTGCAGTCCCTGTTACTGCCTGGAGACAGGAAGGTGCCACTGTTCCTCTCTGCATACAGGGAGAATCCATGGAGGATCAGTGCAGGCAGCCATGAGTGGGGGAAAGAAGCCCTTTCCAGGCTTAAACGCTAAAGCAACTTTACTGGTTACTGCACATTCAAGTTTGATATCAAACAGCTTCCCACTCAAGGTCTGTACTGGGGAGTAATTGTAGCAGATTTGCTCTAAATGAATTGAAGAGGCTGAAGTGCTCGGCTGTTGCAGCAGTGGAGGTCACGTGTGCACCTACCCGATCATTGAAACAAACGTTCTGACAAACAAATTTGGAGAAATCGCAATTTGCCATGCTCAAAGACAGATTTTAACAGTAAGGCCACTTAATCAGCAGTTAGGTGGTAAGCTTTCCATCATTAGAGTCTGTACAGTCAAAACATGCTGGTCCAAGTGAGGCAGGGATTAACTGGGAGTGAAGCCGGTTAACACAGGGAAGTGCTCTAATCTTAGTGCTACAGGAGGTTAAAATTGATGGTGACTGCATTCTCTTCTGGAATTGGTCTATAGGTCCTTTGGGGGTAAACTTGAGCCTCTCAAATAAAAAGGCAGAGCAGCCTGCCTGCGTTGTGGGCAGAGGAATAAACAATCTGCGTGTAACACAAACAGCTCTGAGAAATCTAGTGAAATTAAATTTTCATGTGGATTAATTTTCCCCTCTAATTCAATTTCAGCTATGTATCTAAATGTGTTACTTTGAACATCAGCTGGGGGAGATGTAAGTGTTGGAAAGAGCAATGCATCCATACTTTTTATCACACCCAGTTTGATAGCTGGTGCATCCTGATCAGAAAGACATGTGTAGCGTATAAATCCTTGACTAAGCATCTATTTAATTAGAAACTTCATGGTTCACAGTACCTTGGAGACCAGTGAAGAGTGCTGTTCCTCAGGGGTCAGTACTGGGACTAGAGCTTTTCAATACCTTTGTTGGTGACAGGGGCACACCCTCAGCAAGTTTGCCAGAAACCCCCAGCTGTGTGCTCTGGTTGACATGTGGAGGGAAGGGATGTCATCCAGAGGGATCAGGACAGGCTTGAGAGCAGGGCCTGTGCAAACCTCATAAAGCGAACTTAAAATACAGCAACAGGGTGGAGAATGGGTTCAGAGCAGCCCTGAGGACAAGGACTCAGGAGTGTTGGTGGACAAGAAGCACAACATAACCCAGCAATGTGCACTGGCAGCCCAGCAAGCCAAATGCATCCTGGGCTGCATCCAAAGCAGAGTGGCCCCACCAGGAGGGAGGGGATTCTCAGCCTCTGCTCCACTCTGGTGAGACCCACCTGGAGTGCTGCATTCAGATATGGGGTCTCCAGTACAGGAAGGACATCAACCTGTTGGAACAAGACTGTAGGAAAAGCTGAGATAGTTGCAGCTGTTCAGCCCGGAGAGGAGACAGACCTTATAGCAGCCACCCAGTGCCTAAAGGTGGCTACAAGAGAGCTGGAGAGGGACTTTTTACGAGGATGTGGAGTGATACAAAGGGTGGTGAGACACTGGAAAAGGTTGCCCAGAGAAGTTGTGGATGCCTCATCCCTGGAGGTGTTCAAGGCCAGATTGAATGGGGCTTGGAGCAACCTGGTCTAGTGGAAAGTGCTGGGGACACCAATCCAGGGATTGGGACAAGGTGATCTTTAAGGTCCCTTCCAACCCAAACCATTCTATGACGTTTTCCTCGATGCTGCACTGACCCTGTATCAGCAAGTACTAATATTAGATTAAAAATCTCAAATTTCTCAAATTCTGTCTTTTCCTGTGGCAGAAGGTGCTGAACGCATGCAGCAAAACCTATTATAAAGGTATCCAGAAAGGTGAGTGGGATGTAATGGGAGACTAATCGTTAGCAATTTGCATTTGGGTGTCACTAGAGAATATGACTGCAGGGGCAGAGACTTCCAGTGTCCTTTGAGACAGCCTGGAGTTTCAGCTCCCTTCTTATGTATTTTGGAAGTCTTGTACAGCTATCTAAGCCTAGAGAGCTACCTTTCCTTAGCCCCATGGCCACGGACCTTAGGCCATTCCTCTGGTTGTTTGGTGAACCCTCCCTGTATCCATAGAGAAAAGGAGCTTGAAGATTCATTGGCCTGTCCATGAGAAAGTGGCATGGAGAAACGACAGTTGCTAGGAGAGGTCAGTGTGGAGGTGCCTGGGGCAGGGAGGTCTGTTACTCATGGAAGAAGAATGTAGGAGGTGATATGTAACAGCAATTACGTGTATTCCTTGAAAAGCTACGAAACAATGAATAGGATACCTCTTCTGGGAGACCCCTCTGTTCTGCTGTCCACAAATCATTCCCAGTTCCTGAAACTGTTGGAGCCCTACTAGCTCTGTTGCTGCAGCCTTTCAGGCACTGAGGTGCCAATTCAGAGCTGTGTGGCATTGAGCACAAGCACTGGGACAGACAGAAAACCACTGAAAATCAAGCTGCGAGCTCCTGCAAATCTCCTTTACAAAAGAAAAAATAATATTAAAAGGGGATTGAGAAAAAGTGGCATTGGACCTCTAGGCACAAAAGGAGCATTTTCCCAAAATTAAACAAAGGCAGGATTTCGGTTTGAAACACACGAGATGGTGGAAGGCTGGATAGAAGTTTAGAGCTTGCATGTAAGATGGAACTAAAAGCAAAAGAACGTTGTCAAGATGGTGAGGTCAGGGAATATGGAAGTACGGGACCAAATTACTAGAGAAACTGTCAAGTGTGAGGTCTGATGGCAAGGGTGGATGGAAGGAAGGGAGGATGTTTTTTTATACTGAAATAGTCAGTGAGCATCTGGACACAAACACTGAGGAGAACCTTTCAAGACCAGTTTCCAGTAGTGTTCCCCCGTTTTTGTCTCCTTGGCCAGGCGGATGTTCCCTGTTTTGAAGATCAGCGTGTCAGGCTTGGATCCAAATGCCATGTACTCCTTCCTGTTGGACTTCGCTCCGACTGATGGCCACCGCTGGAAGTATGTCAATGGAGAATGGGTGCCAGCTGGGAAACCAGAGCCACCCAACCACAGCTGTGTCTACATCCACCCTGACTCTCCCAACTTTGGGGCCCACTGGATGAAAGCTGCCATTTCCTTCAGCAAAGTCAAACTTACCAACAAGCTCAATGGGAGTGGGCAGGTATGGCTTGATGTTTCCATACCACCTCTTGGCTTCAGTTGCAAGCACCTACCAATCAAGAAATATCAAGGGTGCATTTATGTAATTATAGAAGCCCTTACAGGCCTCTTCACCCACAGATGCCAATTATTCTCTGGAGGCCAAATGTAAACAGGGATAAACAGGCCTTAATTGGCACTTTCAGATTTTAATGGACTTCTTGATGTTAAGAGAGACAGAGTGCTGTGGTTTACTTAATCATCAGGGGTCTTTTCAGAGTTGGTCTTGTGTGCTGGGGATTTTTACATAGGACTTCAGAGAAAGGGGGGAAAAATGGTCACGGGTATTAGGTTTTTGTTGTGTTCCCCAATGTTGTGTGGTGTAAGTGGAATGTTGGCAGGAGTCAGATGGCAGAATAAAAGGCTGCTCCTAAATGAAATAATTACTATGTCTGCTTTTGCATCATGATAATTATCAATACTCTATTGAATCAGCTTTGGCCTTTGGAAAGAAACCACATGTACCAGAAATAAGTGACTTTCTCTTTGAACCCCTTAAAAATGCAAACAGGAAAATTAGTTTTGTTTCATATTTTATTTTTGATGATGCATCTAAAGGCAAAATGTTGCACAAGACCTTTTGTTTGCTTGTTTGTTTTGTACAAAACTCCTACAGTGGATGATACTTGTCAGCCCAGAATCAATTTCTTTCATGTAAATGTTATACGTTGTTGATCTGTTATTTCCATTAGGTTTGTGAGGTACCTCTGTAAGCTTAGTACTCTAAGGAGGTAGGAAATTATCTCAGGTTTTACAGATTGGAGAACAGGAAGATGATCTGGCTTTTCCTAAGTCTTACGTGGAACCAGCACACAAGGATTACTGTAGAGCATAGAACAGGATCTGAATTTGCAAATGCTTGTCTTGTATTGAGGACTTCAGAAAAGTCAAAAGCCTCAGAAAAATATGCAGGGGGGGAAAAGAAGCTACAGGAAGCTTGGAGGGTCAAGGAGTCCCTGGGGAAAAAAACAGGGGAACACTGTATATATATATGATGGAGAGGAAAATAGTAGAAAGCAGGGGAGGAAAAGCCATATGAGAAACAGAACCCAGACCAAAGTCACTAAATAACAAATAACTGAAGCTCCTCTTGTTTTCTTTTGAAATCTTGACCACAGTGTTAAAATAAACCATGTCCCCACTCTGTGCTTCAGCTGCCCCTTCTGTGATGGTATTAGACAGTAATTATGCTAACAGCTGTGTTCTTTCTTTTATATATATATAAACATATATATGTATGTATGTAGGTATACATCACTTTGCAAAGTAAAAACTTAAAAAAGAATCTTTTCCTTGCGCTAGAGACAATTAAACAGCATAATAGACTTCCTGGAATCAATGCTATTCACACCTTTTAGTGCCAGCTTAGATGCTCTGCCAAGGCTTGATTAGATACACTTCATCTTGCCCAGAGAGATGGCTGGGTGACTGCCTTAGCTTCCTTCTGGCACCTTGTCTGTGGTGGTGATTCTGAATCTTCCAGAGAGCAGAAGCAGGACAGGGAGTGCCTCTGAGCTGTTTCAGCAGCCTCTAGTGCAGTGGAAGCCCAGTGGTTTGAGGGCCATAGCTGCTAGCACAAATACTCACTGATGCTGCTGCATCCAAAGCCTTAAACACAGTCCAGTGAAGTCTCATTCTGTTCAGCCCTGTGGTTGTTGCAAGGGAGGAGGACACCTGCCCTCCTGCTTCAGTAAGTGCTGGCTGGGGAGGCTCAGCAGTGGCACCTGCTCTGTCACAGAGCCAGAGGGTGCCTGTGAGGTACCAGAGTGGCACTGGGGGCTGTCTCCCTTGTTGGGGTCAATGAAATAAGAAAGCCATATAAATATGAGTACCTAGCAAAAGATGCTGAGAGTATGGAAACTCTAGGCAAGATTGAAATGAAAACAAGCTTTAAGATACCAAACCCCGGTTACTGAATTACTGAAAAACAATGGTATAGCCAACTGAAGGTAATCCCCCTTTGATGAAACAATACCCTCTGCTCACAGAAAGGTCCAAGGGTCAGAGCAGATCCTGCCAACTTGGCAGAGGGTCCAAAAAGCAGTTTTTAGAGTTTAAAATATAATGCCGTATGGTAATGCAATGATTCTTATAGGCTGTATGTAAATGCTATAGGATTTGTAGCTTGTTCTAGATTGGTTAATGTAAGTTAGAATATTCAGCACAGAAGATGATTTATTTTAATGTACATGGGAAAAAAGGTATTCTGTTCTGATTCTGCTCTGTATCCTGCATTCTTCTTCTCTGTATTCTCTCGCTTTTTTCTCTGACCTGCTCTGAGCTGCATCTGGCAGCTCCTAGCAGGTCCCCTGCACCCCCGCTCTTTCACAATAAACCTCATGTTCTAAGACCTGACTTCAGAGATCTCTCGTCTCCGTCTCTGTCCTGGGCAGAACCACAGACAAACCAACGACAAAAAGCAAGAAAAATCTTACACTCCCTGTTTTGTCTCCTGCAGATAATGTTGAACTCCCTGCACAAATACGAGCCCCAGGTACACATAGTTCGCGTGGGAGGCCCCCACCGGATGGTGATGAACTGCTCCTTCCCTGAGACCCAGTTCATAGCGGTGACTGCCTATCAGAACGAAGAGGTAGGTGGGTGCCACACTGTGCTCTGGTCACCACTGAGGAGATCTGTTAGAAGCTGATTAACTGCAAGACCAGCCTGCCTGTTTCTTGTTTCCCATGCAGTGTGATATTCCATCCAGTCTAATACTCTGTCATTTCTCTGCAGTAGAACATTGACTAATCTAGTGTCTGGCTCCAGTACTAAGCCAGGTTTACCTTAATGTCCTGCCACAGCTGTTCCAGACTGGTCCATCTGTCCTGGCATCCTAATCCTTTACTGGAAAAAAAACCAGCCCTACAGTCAAGCCCAATATCTTTCTCCAGCAATGACTGATAGTTACAATGATAACCCCATCTCTCCTTGTTCCCTATAATACATATAACTGCAGAACAACACAATACTCCGTGGGAAAATTTCTACACTTGAGGGATGCTTTGGATTGTAAGAATTGCTAACTCGTGTGCCACATCCCTTAGCTAATGTTGCTGCAGATTTTATTTGTACTTGATAGGAATTCAGTGTTTAAACTCTCTTGAAAGGGTCCACCATTCCACCAGATTTGCCAGACCAGCTCATGCCAGGCTGCCTCATCTGGTGTTTTGCCGGTGGTACTGATCAGTACACAGCAAAGCTGCCTCCTACCTAGCCCTGGAAAACATAATGGGTGGGGATGTATCTTAGGCTAACCCAGGCAGTTCCACTCAGATTACTCTGGAAGATGTTTTGTCAAGTTTCTGTTTCAAATTGCCTTCACTAACATGCCTTGTTTTCTGTAAACTCAAGATAACAGCTCTCAAAATCAAGTATAATCCCTTTGCCAAAGCCTTCCTGGATGCAAAGGAAAGGTGAGTTCTTTTTTTGGTTTGTTTTTTGATCCAGCAGCTTTTTGCTGCTGATAGGGTTAAGACTGTGACATCACCATATGAAAGATAAATTACATAACTGAAGCTTCTTTCTGCTGTCTTAAATCCAGAGTCACTCCAATGATACTAGTGAGGAGACTATATAATTATTACAATAGGTGCTCAAGTGGGTGAATATGCTCTTGGGGATCCTAGCACTTATCTCTGTCTATACAGAAAGCCTGAAATGAGATGGTGTGAACTTCCCCAGTAGTGTTATACCCTGCATATGTTCACTACATTGTACTTGCACTCCAGTGAATCCAGGGAGAAAAAATGTTAACTGCAGGTGTCAAAAAGCATAGCTGAAGTGAAATTGCAGTGTAACTGCAGTGTAACTACATGGCTATTATTAAGCCTGTGTGATAATATATGATGTGTTTAGTAAAGGTAAGATGTCAGAGATGCTCCCATCAGAAATTAATTGTAGTTTGTCTTTCAAAATTTTACTTGCATCACCCATGTTAATGCAGAGTGGCATGCAAATGATGCATTCCAGCCCATAATTTCTAATAAATTTTGTTTGGTCCTGCTTTATCTTCTGACATGTGAAGTGTCCCATGTACCTGCAGGGAGAATCTGTATTTCCTTTCGTTCCTCTCACCACTTAAGAATCTGCTGTGTCTCAGTGTCAGGGTTTCCACCTGGGGAAGGGGGAGTGCTGCCTTCAGCTTGCCTGCAAGCAAGAATAGTGCCCACTGGTAGATTTAGAATTCCAGGTTCAGCTCCCAAACATGGCACAAACTTAGGAACATTTTTGTTTATGTCATCAAACATAAGCTCCTGCTTCCTTTATGGCAGAATGTAGGAAGGTCTACTGCTGCCTAGCAAGTGCTTAAAGAAGAGGGATTTCCCTCCTTTTTTGTTCACTTCTCCAATTTTTTACTGAATAGTTCTGGTTATAACTTTTGTAATTTCTCAATGACAACACTTACTACGAAGTATTTTGCTTTTCAGAAACCATTCTAAGGATGCTCCAGAAACAGTCTCTGAGGGTCAACATATGACGTACTCTCACTGTAAGGTTTTTATTCATGTCAGCTGCAAGTTTCGTGAGATATGATGGGTGCTGGGAACCTGGATCTTGCTTAACTGGTTCATAGTGATCACTTACTGAGTCCTGAACTGTGTTCATAGAGAGGGACGCTTTAAAAAACATAAGAAGATTGAAGAGACCTCACAGTATGAAATAATGTGAGAGGTCCTGCAGAGGGATCATTTTCCTTACAATCCAGTTTTTCACTATTAAAAGGAATCTAGAATCAAGATGATATATGACATTTTTAGGGCTTTCTTAACCCTTTTTTATTTGTGAATATTTTTGTCACCTAAAAAGTCACCTTCCATAGGTACACAGGTAAAAAAAATGAGGGGGAACAGAGGTTGCATTTGCTTTATTGATACTTATTCTTTCATTTGTTCTTTAAAGTTTGTGACATTTTCTGGGTGCTTTCAGGTCTTGTTTTTAGGGTTGGTGGGTTGGGAGGAGGGGGGTGGGGTGGGGGGCTGGTATTTTTTTGTCAGTTGTTTCACAAACCAGTATGTTGAAAAGTGCTTGGTATTTCTGAGGCACAAGCTGATTCTGCAAGGAGGCTGGCTATTTCTTAATTGTATTGTAGCATTTTAACGCAGCAATAGTAACAGTTTTGTTCTGTCTTTTCCCTCGAAGTGGGCGGCTGGTTGATTTCCAACGCGGATCCAATGTGTGCCTCGGGAAGCTCGAATTACCAGTACAGTGGACCTTTGCCTCTGCCGGCTCCGCACGCTCCGCACAGCTGCGAGAGATACTCAGCCCTGCGAGGCCACCGCGCTGCTCCGTACCCACCCTCCTACATGCAGAGGAATCACTCCCCTACAGGTACTCCTGGAGCACTGCTTTGCTGCTCTGCCTGCCTGCCCCTTCCTTAGGATAGCACAAGCACTGGGGCAAGCAGGAGCTGAGGCTGGGAAAGGGCGTGGTGAGTCTCTGTTAACAACCTGCACAGAGCTCTTCGTGCACCCAGTGTGACTGAGGCAGCAAAACAAGAGGTACCAAGAGCTGGGTGCACTGCTACTGATAAACCAGAGAGGATGGTCTTGCTTTAGCTACAGCTTCCAGTTACACAAAAAGAGCATTGCAGGTCTTCTTTCAATGTCCTGCCATTACGCAGTTGAGCTTGCAAGTCAAAGCAGCTCTCAAGAATGTGGTAGGAGCTGATGTGAGACAAAGGCATTTTGGTATTGCCAGAACACCTTTAAAGTCCCTTTCACTTTCTAGATCTGGGTGCAGAGTCCCAGAAACTGATTCTACTTTGATCAGAAGAAGTTGGTCAGAAAGAAGAATAAGGATAAAGTAATCAGCTTGCTAATTACAATTTAGCAAGAATTCCTGTTTAATGGAAGTATCTATCATAGAATGGTTTGGTTTGAAAGGGACCTTAAAGATAGTCTTGTTCCAACACCCCAGCCATGGGCAGGGGCATCTTCCACTAGTCCAGGTTGCCCAAAGCCCCATCCAGTCTGGCCTTGAAAATTTCCAGGAATGGGGCAATATTTATAAAATTTAATTAAGTATTTTAGCTCAAATTATAAGGAAATCTGTATCAAAAGATTGCCTGATATATGTAAATTAGTAATTAAAAACTATTAGTCAGACTTGCAAAAATGCATACCCTATGTCTGTCATGCTGTACCTTCTCATAAAGCACACCTGGAATTGTAATGGCACCTTGCTACTCTCTTAATGAACACGGGAATTTTGTCCTTTTACCATGGTTGGGAGTTTTGTCCTTTTACCTGTGGCTGGGGACCTCATGATCAGATTGCTGCCTTAAGCCTGCCCATGTTCTGTTGTCTTAAGACGATGTCTGCAATAGTCACTGAGGATTTGTTTGTTGGTTTTTTTTTCCTCCCCAAAGTTAATTTCTTGGAGAGCTCCAGCAATAATCTTCAGGTATTCTCAGGACATGACAGCTGGACTTTGCCATCCTCTCCACACGCTAATTTGCTCTCAGTGCCACACACAAAGGGAGGTGCCAGCCCTGGACCCAGGTAAGGTTTCAGGAAAATTGCTGGTATGAGGCATACTGAGGCTTGAAAGGCTGCCTTGGTGATTTGCCCTTTGTCCCAAACTTTAATCAGTCTCCAGGATTTGAAATGTGTTCTAAGTGACCAATTCACGATTCCTGGGCAGATCTTTCTGACAAGCTAATTATCCTCTCCTCTTAAATCTATGGGAGCTTCATTTTTTCCCCAGCACTGCTGAAAACCAGAATCTTGGAACACCCACAAAGAACTCTGGTCTCTGTGAGCATTTTAAAACCAAATTACTTTTCTCCATATATTTCTCATTATTATCCTGCATGAAATGAGGATCCTATTCTAGGAGTAGATGGAATTTAGACCTAGAGAATCAATTAATTATCAAATATTTTTCCTTCTTTTCCCCAAATGGATGCGATAATTTCTTCTCTAACTTCTGTGTCAGGAAAATCAGCTGCAATTTCAAATGCACTGTTATCTGATTTGAATAGGTTTTCTTCTCAGTATTTATACCATACCAGCTAGGCAGTATCCTGAGACTTTGTGACCTCCCTCTCTAGAAACTCTTTCAATGCAGTTCCTGAGATGGGAGGAAGAGAAGTCACAGAGGCACATAAAAAGATCCTTAAATTTTGAAACCTCACATATACTTGTACATTTCTCTCCATGCCTCCCTCCGAGGTCACCAGGTGTGATGGTTGCTGGTGAATTTTCACTTAAGATCTTCAAGGCTGATCTAGTTTGGTGACTTGATTTGAATAGCTGCCTTTGAACAGATAATGAAATTGACTTTCCTGTGGCAAGTCTTATGGGCTAAATGCTAAATTCTGGCAGGGCTAAATGCTTTGAAACAAGTCACTCAATCTGTGTTGCTTTTTTTCCAGCCACTACCCTTGCCTGTGGACAGTGAGCAACAATGCTGTAAATGTTGCCAATCCAGGAAGCGAGGTGAACAGCAGCCCTCCAAGCATGTTTTTAAGGGGTAATGTTCCCTTACCTGCTGCATCATCAGTGCAAATCCCTCTGCAGGGAATGGTGTCTGGCAGCATGGAAGCACAAGGGGAAGGCACTCTCAGCAGAGTGTCCGACTCCGCGTGGACATCCTCACACTCCTTTTAATGGACAGGCAGCTCCCAGGGGAAGCTCAGCCAGACAAGACTGACACAAATGGCAAAAGATCCCCGAGGAGTGCTGTGCAGAGCAGAACGCATGCAGGAAAAGGATTTCATCACTTCCCATAATGTACCTTTTGTGTGCCAGCTAAGCCAAAATGCAAAGGCTGGAAATATTATAGGAAGCAGCTTATTGCTGTAACTGTTACGTATCATTCAGGATGATGTCCAGAAAGAATAATTTCAGTTAGCTTTGCTTCTATATCACATTAAAAATGGTCAGAGACATGGGACTGAGTGAAGCAGACATGGCAGCTGGACATTCACATGTCATTTTAGAAGTTCTTTCTCTAACTAACAGCCAAGTCCAGGGAAAATTGTGAGCAAGTTTGCAACTGGTCATTTGAAGGGACAGCGCTGCTTTAAAGGCTTTCTGAATCTCTTACATAAAGGTTTTCACAATACCTTAAACTAAACCCCTCAGGGGATGAAGTGAGTCTGCCATCCTAATGCCACCTGCATACGGCATTCTCTGTCCCCTTCCCTTCTCCAGCTGCTGTTTGCTGTGTGTGTGCCATGCGGATAGTGGGCACACTCAAGCTACAAAAGTGGCTGCACTGTAGCAGCAGGGTGAAGGGCAGCTAGTTTAGCATTTAGAGTCTGATGTTACAGTCTTTGAAATGGGAAGTTCCATGTTTCCAATATGTGCTATTTTTGAAAGGGTGGAGAGAAAAGAATTACAGAAAAAATATTCAGCTTGCATTTCCACTTTGCTTCAGATATATGGTACAAATAAACTATGAATACGTGGTGTATTATCTCCTCAGTGCTTTTCCAAGGTGTAAACACACACCCAGTCTTTCTCACCTAACAAACTCTGAGATATTTAAAGCAGTTCTGTCAGAAGCAAGTTGACAGAATTTTCTATTCCTTGTCCAGTTACTGGATGTATGTTCCTGGGCATTGTATTTCATGTCTTCACACCTGTTTCCCCTCTCACTTTGTCTCCTTCAGCTTCCTGTTTCAGGCTACAGCTTTTCCCGTCCTGTGTGAGTGTACAGCATTTAGCACAGTGGAGGCCTGATTCTGTCTGGGATTTCTAACCACTACTGTGATGCAAATAACAACAGCCATCCCCCAGTCTTCCTTGTCCTTTCATGTATCTCCTCAGGCAAGCCCTATCAAATTCTCAGAGAAGACTGCTGCTGTTTGATCTCTATAAAGAAAAAATTGCAAGCTAACTCATGTAGATATGTCCCTGTATAATGAAATGCCCAGCAGCAATTCAGGTCTGTTTAGAGTCATGTGTGTTAATAGGGGACAATCCTCAGCATAGAAGAGGATTCTCCAAAGCTCCTGTGAGCTGGTGTCTCTGCTTCTGCTAGATACAGCAACATTCCCTTTGTGAATACTCATTTATTGCATACAGACTCTGGGAGCAACATTTTCTTTTGGGTAGACATTAGAGGCAGCAGCAAGATGAGCCTTTTGATGCAGGTTGTCAATTGTGCATGTGTCTGGTGAACTCAGCAAGCTTCTGTTTGATATTCTATTACCTAGCCCTGAACCATCCCCTTAAGTTGCTCTCAGTGTTAAGCATTTCCATGCCTTCCCCATCTGGCTTTTCAGATTTGCTGCAGGCAAGATCATGTGCCAGAATGTACTCATTAACACTGTTAGTTTTGCTGACTTGTGCTGCAATCCCCTAAGATCAAAGTAATCAAGTTGCTTCAGATGTGCATTTTTATTAATAGAGGCATCGGTCAAACAAGAGTTAATAGAGTGCAAAAAGCTCTGCATCCTGCTATCAGTCTAATCCTTGTCAGTCCCGAGTGTAAATCTGCCTTCCCACATTCTGAAAAAACCTTGGTGATGAATTTCTCAATGTTATGTTTCCCTACCTTGCAGCAAGAAATGTAAGTAGGTGTTTCTCTCAAAAATAACTGCTTTACAGATGAGGTTTATTAACTAACTTATGCTACCCTCTTCTGGTTGTTCAGCTCCCCGCAGACACACCACACACAGAGTCTACATAAGATGCTAGAAAGCAAGCAGGTGGTGACTTCTCTGTGTTCCAGGACTTGCAGTGCTTCCTTCATGGTTAATGAGTTGGATAATTTCTCATCCCATACACTGCATTACAGTAATACAAAAGTGATTATAAGGTGTTACACAAACTGCATTTTTATTTCACAAATAAACAATGTAGGTGAACATCTAATTAGCTTTCCTGATAGTCCCATAGGATTGAAAGAATTTAAAAATTATCAAAATGAACAGGCAAAGTAATTTTTCTTTTTTTTCACTATAAAAGCAGCCATGACTCATGTCACAGGAAGGGAAAAGTTCTGAGATCTCAGAACTGAGCTAAGTCTTTGTCATTGCAGACAATCTGATTTAGCCCAAGCCTGAGAAATGACACAGAAGGATAAAATTACCCTTGGTTTGCTCACTACTCTTGGCCCCATCTCAGTACAAGCTGGTATTTGTAGCCCAAAGCCCTGGGCTTGAGGACAGCAGGGACTATGCTGATCTTGGGTTTCGTGCCGGGGAGTCCTGCAAGGAACAGGGACTCGATCCTTATGGGTTCCTTTCAGCCTGAGATCTGTGATTCTGTTCTATGATTTTGGAGCTTGGTAAATTATTTGGGAACTGCTATCTGGTTTGGACAGGTTACTTCTAAGCAGTGGAAGCACTGGAGAAAGCTTTTGCTAACTGTTCACAAGAAAAACTGCTGTTCCAACTTCACAGATCTCCTTTCCCAGCACAGTGGACTTCCCTACAGCACAGTAAAAGGCTGGGATGCTGGCTGCACTGTTCTCCTGTGGGAGGCAGATTCCCTTAACTGTGTAGACAACTGTTCTCCTCCTACTAAACCATTACTGTGGATTTGGGTTTGCACCGATAGTGCATTTCTTTCTCAGCAGATTTCTGCTTGCCATTAAACACCATAAAATGATAACTTCTGAATGAGTATTTCATTGGTTGTTGTAAGCAGTAACTGAAATGGCAGCATGAAAAGAGAGCCAAGAGCCCTCTCCCCAGTTTTTATATGTTTTGACAAAATCACTTCCTGACTTTGCGGGAAAGAAACACATTAAAAGACTGGAACAGCTCTTCTGAGGTCTCCAGGGTAGATGTACTACTTGGTATTCATGACAATTTGTAATTTTTAACCTAATTTGATCACAGAGCCTACACGGTAGGTTTTTGTCCTGCCAGAAGCAATGCTGGGTGTGTGGCTGGTACCCCTCAGGCCTCTCCCTGGGATAGCCAAAGGGCCAGGGCTTGGGAACACAGCTCCATGCAAATCTCCATGTTATTAGAGGAAGGAATCCTTTATTTTCAATTTCTGCAGGGCTTTAGCACTGTAGCCAGCTACTAAACGAGAGGTTGAGGGGTGGTTTGTGCAACACTTCATTTAAGGGTATTAAAAAAGAAGTGGAGGGAACTGGCTAATGAAAGTGAAAGAGCTATTAGGTGAAAAATCCCACGATGTTAGGACAACCTGGTTGCCTCCGGTGCCGCAGGTCCTGCCTCGTGGTCTGCAGCTGTCTCTTGGCCCCAATGTCCCTGTCTTGGGAGCCTGCCCTTAAATCCTTCCCAGGGGCTCCAGCGGCGCCTGGATTGGGGCTTCTCCTCAGCGTTCCCGCCCTCTCCCGCGCCACCTGCCCACCTCTCCCGCCGGCCTGAGGCAGGTGCCTTTTGTCTCAGGCTTTTCCCTCGCCGTTTATTTTCCTGGCACTGGGGCACAGGTCTCCCAGGAAGGCAAGAAACCACCTCTGGCTATGCCCAAGGAAGTGTGGAGCAACTTTTCCCTCAGCCCACAGCTCCACAGACAGCTCCCTTTGTAAGCCCAGATGGAAGGCTCTGTGGTGGGTGCACACAGCAGCCCGTGTGGCCTCATCCCAAAAAGTCACCTCTCCTGTGAGAAGAACAGCAGCCAATTCTTTAAATTGACAAGTTTATTGAATGGGAACAATCAGGGTCTCCACAGCAAGTTAGTCAAATCCCCTGACAAAAGGGCTACAGTGGGTGCCTGACCACCATCGAGCAAAGCTGTCAGGGACCTTGAAATTCCCAGGGTATTCCTTTTTATACCCTCTCCCAGAGTATCACCCCTTTCCCCAAGAGTCCTCCCTCTACAGATATGTTGATTGGAGGATATTGGCTCATTGTCTTGACAAGTGGTCCATCCAAATGGGGTGATGCCAATGTGTTGAATGATTGGTTGCTCTTCTTGTCCAGTTAAGACTCTCGGTTTATCCCTTAATTATAATCTCCCGATGTCTCACCTTTTTCTAGAAGATTCCGCTCATTCCTTGTTGCTCACCAGGCTTGTTTCCAGTCTGGCTTGCAGGCAAACGAGGTCCGATACCCGCGTGAACCAGCGACTGATGGATTGATGGTAACTGAGGTTTGTGTGCCTCTGTTTCCCAGTGCAGCCCAACGCCATCCCAACAGCAAGTAGTTCTGCTGTTTAAGAAGCCAGCGGCGGAAGGCAAGGAGGAAAGAGTAGGAAACTCTGTTAGCTGCAGTCCAAGTTTATTTTCTCCTGCCCTCGGGGGGACAAGGAGGCAGTTACTTGAAGGGAGGCTGAACAGAGAGACCCCGCTTTGCTCTCTGGTAGTCAGTTTTAAGGTATTACATCATGAGGTAGAGATAACAGAATTAACCAATCATGAAAGGAAGATACATGATAGTAAACCAATAAAGACCTCTCAGGGGAGGAACAAAATCAAACTAACAAATAACAAAACAGCTGGAGGGTATCTCAAACCACACTGGCCTGTTACAGGACCTGAAACTTCTGTGATAAGAAAGCAGACATGGTGTGAGTGACATGCAAGGGATGTGTTGCTATGCTGTAGACTCTGCCTTTTGTCTGCCTTCGGAGGCAGGGTCCTGCGATGGGAAGTCAGCCCATGTGTCCCATGCAGGCTGCACGATAGCAACAGTTCCTGTCAATCATTCTCCATTATTCCACCCCTAATGCTAATACAGAGAATGAGCCTGACACCACCCCCCTCCAGAACCCCACACAACAAACCCCAACAGCATCTCCTATGACATATCCCCAACTGAACTTTGTTCCAAACTAACAACAAACCGTGGCCTCCCACCCACTGCAAACATTCAAACCCTCAACTGCTTGGTCCTACAAAAGCCAACTCTCCTTGCTTCTTCACAACACCTGTGTTTCACTGGGTCTCTTTGGGAGATGGGCTGCTCCAGCCCATGCACCTCACTCAGGCCAACGGAAGGGCTTAACGTGCAGCTTCAGGTGTTCTCATCCGTGACTGTGGAGTTTTAAGGGAACTTCCCTTTGCTTCCAGATAGGCAGAAAACCAGAGAGCAGATAAATGCCACCTTCCTGAATTCTCTAGTACCAGCCCAGATGTGAGCCAGCCAGGGGTGCCCATTGACAAAGATGCCCAAGCCCCCACCAGTTTAAGCTTAACTGCTACTGTTTGTCTGCCACATTGGGTGCTTGGTTCAGTGCTCAGGTGTAGTTTTGTCACGAAGCTGGTTCTGGGTTCTCATCCTTGGGCAGATCCTCTGCACAGCTCATTTGGGTCCTGCGTTTCTGTTTGCTCTTAAAATGAGCATGGTAACCACTGCTAATATTTAACCCTTTTTATATTTTAGCCATATATACTGGTTATACAAATATGTAGGTTAAAAATAAACCTTCTAAATTTAACACATGGGTACAAAAACACATAATGGTTCGACCTAATTGTTGTAGCTGTTGTGTGACATAGTCTGGTAGGCCTACAGCAACAATAAATAACACTGCTTACCACAGAGATGCTAATGCTTGCTATGCAGCTTGAAATGGTCTCATTTTAAGAAGTTATCAAAACATAAATTATCAGTGATTTTTATGGTGAGTTGAACGATAGGGTCAGTTTAAAAATGAAGAATTAATGAAACTAGCGGAGGATGTGCATTATCTGGACTGAAACCCTACAGTTTTTGTAGAATCTCTGTAGGACTTTGTATAAATGACTTACAGCCTCATAGGTCAGGTGCCTGAGCATCTTTTTATTGTCTCAGGGGCAGTGGTGCACCAAACATTTCCATTTCTTAACTGAAAACTGGGCATTTTGCCTTCCTCTCAACCTCTGTAGTGGAAGATCTGTGGGGTAGGAGTTTCTCTTACTGCACATATATACAGCACTGGCAAAGTGAGACCTTGTCTTGCTGGGGCCTTTTAGTGTAATCTTACATGTAAAAATTACATATTCTTGGATGTTTGTATGTGTATGACCAGCAGAAGCAGAATCAGTAGCATTGTGGTCTTAGTACTCTAAAAGCTCTGAGATGAGCTCTGAACAAGACATCATTGCTGTTCCAAAAACACGACTCCAAGAAGGAAGCAATGTGTCCAGGTAATCTGCTGTGGTGGATGGTGCCCCAGAAAATGTTTTAGAAATCTGTTTGCCAGGCTGTACGTTTGCAGTGAAATCGAGGTAAAACTGTCTTCTGTCATTCTAGGTTGCTCTGGAAAAAGCAGGGAAGCTTCCATGTAATTCACCTCACCTTTACTTTTGTGCCAAACATCAAACTGAGGTCAGATGGAGGCCTGGACCAGGACAGACTGTGGGCTTTGTGGATTGCACAGGGTGTCATCACCAGGAGTACCAAACACAGTGAGGATGGCCAGGTCTGGAGTTCATGTCCCCAGGTCACCGTGATCCCTGTGGCTGTAGCTGGCACATCACTCCTAGAAAAGGAGTGAAGAGTCAAATTCCACAAGCACAGTGTTCTTGCTGGCTGCTATAGCTTGTACTTACCGGATTTTACTATGAGACTGCTTTTCAGAGACGATGTGGTAAAATACAAAACTGTAACTTCTGGTGATGAGACATTTACAAAGCATCTAATTTAAAACATGAAAATACACTGTATTGTCAGATCCCTGGATTCACTAATAAGCCTTAGTCGTCCCAACCAGCCACACCTGGAGCCTCCACCCACACTCCTGGAGCTTATTTAAGCTCAGCCCGAGGGCATTAGTTCCAAGCTGGGCTATTTTGAGGACTATGTACCTCCACTTTTTTCTTTAGTTGTTGTTTGACTTTCTTGGACCTGATGTTCGCTGGGCTGTTGGTAGGATGTGCTTTCCATCCCAGTCCTGCCCTGCCTGCTGGGCTCAGCTGTGGTGGGTTTGTGCCCTGCTGCTGAGAGCCCTGCCTGCACTGGGGCAGCCCTTGCCTTCCCATCCTCTGCTTCTGCTGCCCTTGCCAGGTTTGTAGCAGTTTAATTTGTGTCTCGCTTTTATGTAATCCCTGCTGGTGAATGAGGAGTTCAGCAGGGCAGTCTTGATCGTGTCCTGACCAGTTTCAAGCGTGTGTGGCTTTGTCTCTGTTGTGGGTATGACATTTGAACCTGCAGAAGGGTGACACACTTAAAATGTCCCTGGTCATGAGGTGTTGGCTGAAGGCTTCTGTTGTAGATGCTGCTAAAAGGCCCAAGAGAGGGCCATTCTGGGAAAGTTCTGCTTTATTGTTTAAATCTATACTTTGCTTGATAAAGAGCTTGTTCCTCACTTACATGGTGGCACCTGTGGAGTGTTGGTGCTCTCAGAGCCAGGTCTCCAGGGCAGCACAGGAGAAAGAGGTATAAACCTGTATAATATCTGCGTTGCCTCTACTTGTTTGAACTGTCTGTTCAGGCTTTGAACCCTTCTGAAAATGAACTGTCTCTTCCTGTATCTTTTCTTTGTTTTCTTGGTGTTTTTGGGAGAAACAGTAGGACTTTAAGCCACAAATGTAATGATAAATAACTGCAGTGTCTTACATTTGCATTTATTGATAATGTGGTGAATTGGGTGTGTCTGTAAAGAGGTGAAGATTTTTCATGGCCAATATATGTTGCTGCTATTACTATGAAGTGCTGCTTTTGCCAAAATAAAAATTTTCTTTTTGGGAAAGGTCTATTTTCATTGATATAATTTAACTGGTTTGGAGAGGTCAAAGTTGCTTAAAATGTTCAGAAGGGGGGCTGAATGGTACTATTGCAGCTTAAACTGACTTTCCCTTTGGAATTCAGAATGCCTATGGCTTAAAAAACTAAATAAGAGAAACTTATTTTGAGTGTACTGAACTCCTTAAATAGAGCTCTTTGACATAATTTCTTTCTAGATTTCTCTTATCCTGTCTGTCAATTTGAAATATGGAGTCTTCCAGATCATTCTTTCGGGGCAGGAAATACATAAACAAATTTTAGTTCTGCTAGAACTGTATGATCTGGTAAGAATAAAGTAGGATTGTACTTCTAAAGAGTTGGTTATTTTTTCAAGTAACTACATGCTCTAATTTGGAAGGACAAAAATCCATGGATTTTAAGAGTTTTTGGAAGAGCTGTTTTAGAAAATATAACTTGAAAGAAAGATTGAAGTGTATATACATATCTGCAAGTATTTATGCATGAAGTTTCTTCTTTCTTCCAGCGATGTCAGTGAAAAGAGTTTAAAAATTATTAAATAAAGTCATTTTCTATAGAGCTAATCCTTGGTTTGGAAGGAAAAAAAAACAACAACCAAACCAACCACCATAAAAAAATAAACCAACACCAAAAAATCCAAATCAAACCAAACAGCTTTTGAAAAAAAGTCTGCCTTTCTTTTGTTTATATATAGACCACTGCAGACAGTCATGACTTTGCTCTTTAGATGCTGTACCTCTGAATGTCCTACATTCTTCTATTTGTTAGTTGTTCCTGAGGGCAGTATGAAATACAGAAGGTGCATACTCTGCCCCTTGTCCAGGGGAGTAAGGCATTGTAAGAGCAGAAATGTGGCAGTTTAACCAAGGTAGGGGTGTGTGTGAAGCCCTGCTCCGTTTGAGGTGATTGTGTAACTTGGCAGAAGGGCTGAGCTGACTGGGGCATGGGGATCAGGGAACCAAGTTGTTCTGAGGCAAGCTTTCAGCTACTGTGGAATTCCACTGTGCAGTGGAAAGGGTTCACCAGCTGAACACTTTCCTAGGAAACTCTAAAGTCTCCAGACCAATCAATTTTAGCCCTAGGACAAGCTGTGTGAATGTGTGCCCATGGATAATCTGTGTGTGCAACCCATCCCCTAACAGTAGCTGGCAGGAAACTGGACATGTTCTCTCTCTGATGTCTCCTCCTATAGAAACTCCTCCCTACCCAAATAAATACCCAGGCAAAAAAATGCATTTCTGTAACATGTGCTGGTCAATTGAACTTATTTTGCCCTGAAAATCTAGTGTCCAAAAGGGACATGTTGCTCTTTATTCTCTCAGCTTGAAATAAAATGTTTTGTCAAGATTTGCTCAAATCTTTGGTTTGAGTCACCTTCAGCAGATTTTTTTTGTCTGTTTTGTTTTGCTTTTTATATTGCTTATAGCAAGAAATCTAGTTTCTGGAGCCTTTAAATGTGTTCAATAATTTCTCTGTTAGGTTGATATAAACAGACTATCAGCCTAGGAATGTAGAAAGGTCAGGGAACTCCAGGAGCATGCTCAATTCCCCTGCTGTTGGAAGGAAAACATAATTCATTTTATAAACTAATTGAGATTTCTTGGAATATTAATTGAGGCTTAGGACCCAGTAGGCTGCGGAGAAAAGACTGACATTTAGAAAGCTTATTTCCAGCTTAAATGTGTTTATGGCTAATTTATAAATATTAGTTCTTGGACTGGTGCTGTCCTTTTGTGGAAATTATTAATATCTTCTTTCATTTTTTTATGTGGTTTTGGTTTTTTTGGCTGGTTTTTTTTAAACTGCTGTACTTGGCAGCACAAATTGCCTTCTGAAGACAGTTTTACATTATGTCTCATTTGGCCTTTCTTCTGCTGAAGGAGGAGATGCTTGCTTGTCCCTCAGCTGCACATTCCTGCTGCTCCCTTTGTCCAGCCTCTCCATGCTGCAGAAGCAGAGTGAGCTGTGTGGACTTGTGATCTCCCTCGCTTAATGCCCGGGGCACTGTGGGACTGGGGCAAGTGGGATTCCTTTCTGATGGGCAGCTGCTGTTAGACCAGATTAAAAGTGTTTTGTAACTGTAATCCCAGCATTAATTTTGCTGCCCAACCAAGAAAAGGATTAGTTTTATTTTTCCCCCTTCTGAATTATTTTGTTTTTCTGTTGCTGTGTTCATCCTAGTGCTCTTTTCTGTGCTGACTCAGTTGAAATTCATCCATCCTGAACTTGGTGAGCAGAGCTGTCTGCAGTATTTCAGTCATTCTTACTGGTGTCTTGTATAGTGCCACAGAAACTACCCTTTTTCTTCTGGAAATACATCAGATTCACCCTATGATCATGTTTGCCTCTCTCACAGAAGGTAAGCTTCCATTTTGGGCAGCACTGATGCATGAGGCATGACCTTTATTTCCCCTTGCTGCTGAGGGGAACCTATGATTCGGGACTCCTTGCAGCTTTTACAATATTATCTGAACCAGCCTGCTTACTGCTGTGAGGTTTTGCTAAATTATTGGTGCTTCCAAAAAAGCTGGAGTAGAGGAAAACCTTGAATAAGGGAGCAGATGGATTGTTAGCTACAAAGGGTGAAATCCTGGTAGCACTTGCACTGACTTAATAGATGTGCAAGAGGAGTCATTAGAGACCTTGTCCTTTCACCCAATGTCTGACTGACTTAATAAGGACCTTACATAAAATCTGATGTCTAACAGTTGAACATGTGATTCATCCCTAATTTCAGTATGGAAGTAGGAAAATAGAGGGAGAAGAAAAGGAGTGGGAAGTAGGAAACTCAACCTCCACAGTGTGCTTTCTACCTGATGTAATTTCAGCCGGTGTTCACCTTGGTGACACAAAAAGCTTAACCATTGCATCCCATGTTGTAAGAAACCAGGTGATGTGTGAAATCAATTTAACCTGAAGAAAGGGGGTGCAGTCTCCTGCCCTAAATAGCTAATTAAAAGCTATCATCTTGCATCCGACAGCAGGGCAGCTGCCTAATTGGATGCTAAAAATATGCCTGTCAGTCTTTGAAATGTACATGTTTGCATGGTAGTGAGAACTGGTACTTTGGCCTTTGTACAGGATGTTAAAAACCAAGGGCTGATGTCTGAGGTAATGTCTGAATGTGTAATGGCTGCTTCCTCTTGCTGCATAGGCTCCGCATCCCCAGCTTCTGACTCATGCTGAGGTCCCAGATTTTCAGCAGAAAGCCAGCTCATTGCTACACTCCTGCAGAATTCTATCCTGACTTTGCAGAAGCTTTGTTTACAGGATAGCTGTATGATTTTGTTGGTTTTTTTTTTTTTCCCTGGTGTTATATTCTTTAATCAGGAATGGGTAAAGCTGGTGCACGGGTCAGTGCTCAGGAAGTGTCATTGCATGGCACAGCCCCCTGTAAAATTTGCTCCTCCAGAGCAGGGGACTTTTTGTCTATGATTGCCTGGTAGTGCCAGCAGCCCAGACTTACCTTTCAGAAAGAAGAAAAAAAGAAAAATAAGGTGTGGGTGAGGGGGAAGGACCAATTCAAAGGTGAGCCACAGACACCTCAGTGTTTGGGGTGGTATTTTTTCCCTGTCTGCCTGGCAGTGAGTTGCCAGTATAAATTTTTTCTTCCCAATCCAGCAGATGGTGTTAGATGGCTATTTAATGACTTGCATGGGACAGAAAGATCCTGCTGATAGAGCTGGGAGGATGCAAGAAGACACAGTTTTGCAGGGATGTTCAGTGAATCTGAAAGCTGTGATAGGCTCCTGTTTTAAGCATCTGTGTGTATGCTTTCAGCTTACTACTACTAGGGGGTGGGGAACTTCAGAGCTGTAGTACTTGATTTAAATTGAGGCTTCTGTGACATCTATCATACTTTTCCCTCTAAGGGTTTTGGTGTGCTTGAGTGCAATGGAGCAGAATGAGTGTAGCCAATGGCCCTCACTGAGCACTTTGGGGTTGGGAGGTGTGTAAATTATTTTGGTATTTATTTTTTAACTGGATTTTTCCTTTAAATGGAGGAGTGAAGTGGTACAAACTCGTTGCAGTGCACTCCCACGACAGACGTATTTCCTAAATCCTGCTGTCCATACAAAGGAAGTAAGTGAGGTGGAATGAATAAGATGTGAGCTCAGCAGGTTGTCCACTGTCCAGCCAGGCTGAAACATGACATCAGTTTGACTGCTTTCTGTTAGCTGGGGTGTTGAATGCACTGGGCCTTGATCAAGCTCCTAGAGAACAAGTGTCTGTCCATACTGACCTGGATCTGTTACAGATGATACTACATAAGGACACTGATGTGTGAAATTTATAAGTACCTCTGGGTAGGAAAAAAAAATAAATCAGCTTGAATAGATATAAATTAAAAAGGGCTGTAATTTGCTACTATTTAGGAAGGATCTTGGGGGTATTGTGGATATTTCAGAGCCTGTCTGGTGAGCACACAGCAGTTAAAGATAAGAATTGTAGAGAAAGGTAGTCAAACATGTTCTGTGGCTGTATAAGTCAGTGGTGTAACCCCCCCCTTGAATGCTGTAGCCAGTTCTAATAACTGACTTAAAAAGTTTGTGGAAGAGCAACAAAAAAAAGGTAGAAGAGCGCATAACTGGTTTGACTCTTCACCCTGGAAGAGCTGGGATTGGGATAAGATATGGGGAAATGCTATAGATGATATGCTAAAGATGAACAGGGAAACATTATTGCTATTTATTGAAATGTAATTGGAGGAAATGCCCTAAAACTTTGTGTGTTTTTTTTTTTCTGTTTGGGGTTTTTTAAGCCTGCTAGTTCTCATAGTGCATAAGGAAATTGTGGAGCTTGTTTTCGCTTGATTTTTCTTTCTTTTTTTTATGGAATTTGGAGAAATAAATGTATCTAAAAAAGGTTGGGCAAATTTAGAAGATCGATTGTTGGCTGTGAAGCATAACTGTAGGTTCTGGCAATGTAAGATGAGAGGGGTCAGCCTGCAAGTTCCTTTTCTAGTCTTTTGCCAAGCATAGTGTTTGCTGGCAATTTCTGGTGGGTCACTGTGGGTCTGTTCAGTGGTTACTCCAAGTGGCTACTGGAAGTGGGATTACAGACTTGTGAAGGTCTTCGTTTCCTGTGAGAGGATGATGCATATTTAAGTGATGGATTTAAGAGCTGGGGCTCTATAGGTCTGTTACTGTAGGCCTAGAGGTAGCTCCTGCACCCTGTGACTCAGAGCTGCTTATAGACCTCAGTCTGCATCTGCTTCTGCCTTTTAAACAGCCTTCAGCCTGAGCCCTAGGGCTGGGCCAAGGATGCTGATAAGATTCACCTTAACATCAAACAGTTAACAGACTGACACAGAAAATCATCAGCACAAAAGTCTTGACATGGCAGTCAAGGGAATAATTTATACAGTCCCAGGAAATTTGTTTTTATAAAGTGACAGCTTTTAATGGTGGGATAACGTATTCTACTTTTTAGACTTGTTCCTAAGCAGTCACTAAAAATAGCATGCACTGGGGTATACAAATGTCCTGGGTAGAGGCACAAGAAATTAAAGAAAGGTAGAGTAGCATGACTTGTCTGTTAATAGACTGCAGGGCTGCTGGGTTTTGCTAAGATTTTTTTGGTTGTTTTTTTTTTTTTTTTAAGAAGTTATTCCTCTAACAGGACAGGGGGCTGTTTTCTGTCCTGTAAATCCACACCCAGTAGTTAGAATAATTTATACTATGGTATTTAATCTTAGAGCATCCTAAAGCAATTTACAGCCTACTTATCTACAAGAAGAGCCTTATCAATATCTGATCAGGGAAGCTGTTATCATCCCTAAGTGTGACCAGCCCTTTCTTAGCCAGAAATCATGTGTCCATTCTGGCCTGCAGAGGGAGCCCCCCCATCTGTCCCAAACAGAAAAACACCCCTCAGGAAGCCCTCCTACCTGTATTCTGGGATTCCTGACCAGTTTGCAGAACCCTTTAGAGGAGGGAAGGCTGGGATCTTGCCTCATGCCTTGAGTTTTCACTGGGGATTTGCTTTCCTCCATTGTTTCCTTGTGTTGGATTGCTCAAAGACAATAAAAGAAAAAAAAACATGAAAGGCTTCTGGTTAGTGCATCTCAAAGGCCTTGCTGGTTAGAAGGAGAATGTTGTGGTTGGTAGTACTGCCATGGTATCTGATACATGTGCAATTCTGCATTGCAGATCTGATGTAGATGAGCTGGCTGAGTGTGTAATATACTGTGCTTGGGCATTAAAGTTCCTTAGGCTTGCTTAGCTCTTGGTTACTTTTAAAAATTCTCTTAACCGCTTTCATCCCTTCTGGTTTATGTCCATAGATGCTGTCCTTGGTGGAAATGGACTCATCCTGACATTTACAGACAATTCTCAAGTTAGTGGGGTTTGGTTGTTGTTTTTTTTCATTCTGCTAATGTCAATTTAGCTTATCAGCTTCTGAGGCGGCTCTGTGTCCCTATACTGTGTGGGCTGAAGGGGAGCAGAGGCTCTCAAAATGGCCCTTGGCAGCCAAGAGGGTGCAAGTTCATAAACAACTGTTGCTGGGGTAACAGCACTGTCCCTGGGCTGGGTTTTCGCTGGTAGGTGCTAACGTTTCAAATTATTAACCTGGGGTGGGAGTGGTGGTGGTGGCAGAGAGCTGCAAAATGGGATTAACCACTTGAGGTGTGTTAAGCGAAAACATTCAGTCCTTGCCCAGCTGGCTCTGAAGATTGGTGAGGGGATAACACAGCTTTTAGTGGGTTTGGGCTCTTTAGTGGTCCAGACAGAAAATGTGGGTATACAAGTGCAATAGTGGGTAAGTCCCCAGGCTTTCCTTTGTCTTCATATTCACAGTCTTAGCAAAAAGTCTGAGGTCTGATAAGAGAAATTGGCACACTTCAGATATGTTCAAAATCCTCCTTTCCTTGCCAATGACCACTAACCAAATACCAGTGAGAATCTACAGTGGCATTGTCCACACTGAGGCCGAGTTGCCAAAATCTTTGGGATGGTTTTAGCACAAGTCCAGTGATAGTGAAAGACAATAAATCAAAGTATTGTTTCAGAATCTAAGCATCTTCATTTCTTCTCCCAGTTACGCTTCTGGAAAACAACTTGTTCTATTTTTAGAGGCCATCTACAAATAACATTTTTAATCTTTTATGTATTAATGTTCTGTCTCTGGAGTGGAAGAACAGCATGAATTATTCAAATGGCCTGTATGTTTGTTTGTGTTTTGGTCTTCATTATCAAATCAAATTGAGTGAGATTAATTGAATTGTGTTTACATTCAGTTTTATTTTTTGGTGTATATGCATTAACTCTGTCCCTAAATAGTTTTCCTGGGATGAAGAAAGGGTTATTTTGTCTTTTTTTCTGGACGTGTTTTTGTTTGTTTGGTCTTTTTTTTCCCTTTTTATATGAAAAGATGTTTGTTACTTCTATTCATATAGCAGCTCTGAAGATTGAGAGGTCTATTTTTTTCTAAAATATCTCCTATTTTCAGAATCAATTAAATCATATATCCTTCTGTTTATATGAAGTACCTTCTTATTTTCTGGCAGTAGCTTTGGATTTCATGGGATATAAGCCTGGATTTAAAAAGAAGTCTTTTAATAACCTATCATCTCACTTCTACTTCATCCTTTCTCATACAAAATATGTTTAGTTAATATAAAACATGATGATTTCTTCTGGACTTCTTGATGGTGTTTTAAGATATTAACTCTTGTCTTGTGCCTGCAGTGTCACATTAATGCATCTTAAATGATCATATTTTGCCTCATGATTTAGTACAGGGCTTTATGAACTGTTGATCTTCAGTGAACTTTTGGCACCAGCAGATTTTGCTTGAAGAATTTTGCATCCCCCCTGTATCTCTTTATGATACACATCTCAAACTCAACCAAATCTCTTATTTTCCATAGTAAAGCAGTGTTCCTATCTGTTATAGATGATTCTGGAAAAGGGTTGTCCACCAATGGTGTGAAATAACTGCAATAACTCAGCAGCCTCATGGTGATTTGGTGTCTGAGAAGTGACAGATAGTGGTGCTTCTTTGCAAACATGGGCGCAGTGTAAGCCTGTGGAACTCCTCTGTGACCATTATTGAAGAATACATACATTTTGGAGGTGCATTTGGGTCAGCACAACATAGTTCTTAAATTGGTTCACTCCATATTTGAGCCAAATGCTGTTCTGGAATGACTGGAACAGATGGGGATTACCTTTCCTGCAAGTGTGTGATGCAGCCTGCCTGTTCTGAAAAACCTTCTGAACTTTGACCAGGTCAGAAAACCTGTTGTGCTAATTTGCTTGTGGCTACTTCAAAGGTAGAGCATCAGCTGAGGGATCTCCTCATGCTGTTGAGGACTGAGTGGAAAGAACAAATAATATTTTTTCACCTATGCTACAGGAAGCTGAAGTATTTCTCCCCACTTTCCTCATACAAGGCAAAAGGATTCAGCTTCATTCTAGAAATCAGTAAGATAACAAAGATAAGGAAAGCTTATCACTGCTGAAACCATGTCCCTGTGCAAGGCTCAGTCTTTGGGACTTCAGCTTTGCAGTCTTCCTTCAGTTCTGCCCTCAGGCTTGGAATTATCTGTCAACATGTTAAGGGAATTTAAACCATGAAATGAAATTTGGGTAAATTGAAAAATGCCTGATGCATTCAGGAAGGGAGCCGGCACTCACTTTGTCTTTCTCTGATATCTTATCACAAATAAGAAACTGCTCTTGACAGTTAGAATTAGTTCTAGTGTGAATGGAAAGTCCCATATTCCTCCCTCCTCTCTCTTCCCCCACCAGCTCTGGAAAGGAACAGGACAGCAGCACTCCAATTAGTCTGTTAATCATCAAAAATTTGTGCTGGTCTTCCTGTGATTCCCTGTTTGGACATTCAAAGCAACATAAATACACCAGAAAAAGGTGTCTGTACTGAAGATAAAGTTTATGTGCACAGTAATATTAAAACCATGCCAGTGTAGAATTACTGGAAAATTCTCCTTTTAGGGGAGCCTGATGGCTGTCATACTTCAGAGTTTGATCTGAAAGGTTACACTAGGCATATGCTTTGCATGGTCAGCAAAACAGGCCAGTGCTTTCATATGAGATCCAAAAAGCTCAGAAGCTCATGTTGTCTCTTCAGCTGTTTATGCCAAAGTGCTGAACACGAAAGACCAAGTTAACGTTTCATGTTTTGCAAGGCTTTCACAATCACTTTTGCTTTCTTTTTGCTATGACCCCCTTACTGAGTGGCTGAAGCTTCTGTTGCCATTCCCACTCTCCAATAACTGCTCTAGCTCAGGAATACTCAGCCTTTCCCATATCACAGACATATTTTCACATGTTCATCCCAGACCTGCAGGTGCCATCTGACAGGAACCTTTGGGAACATTTCACCTTTGTGGCTTCTCTGCTCTGTTTGTAGGGCAGGCTTGGGCCATGGCTCTTCATAAAAGTAGTTGCTTTCTTTGACTTCCAACAGTATATTCCTGATGCTCTGCTGGTGGGAGACCTCCGAGCAAATTGGCTGGTTTTTGTTTTGAAACTGTCACTGAGCTTAGGCATAAGATGGCTGGAATGCTTTGCTGAAAGCCTTTTCCTGGTGGGATTGCAGAAATTTTAATCCTTCTTGTTGCTGTTCCTTGTCTTGCTGCTCTGTGTGACTTGTTTTCATAATTTGATTACTGCATGATGCTGGGGAAGGAAAGACACAGAATGTTGTTCCTGTGAGACTCACAACAGTTAAGAGGTCGTCAGCAAAGAAGTCACAGTCTGCATGGTCAAAGCAACAAACTTTTTTGAAGGATAATAGCAAAGGTTGGTTTTGTGTAGAGAAGCCATAGCTTCAAAAGCAATTTTAAATAAATGAGTCATGGTCTTGTTCTTACAGTGATATAATAGCCACACAAAAAGAACAGAAATTAAAAGAATATCTGATTGTTCCCCCCTCCCCAAAAGAAAAAACCTCAGGAGAAAAGAACAGTTTACCCCATCTACCCTTTCACAAACAAATGCTTAAACATTGTAGCTGAGCTGATGCTCGAAGATTAAGGCCAGTCTGGGAGGTAAACTAAGGCAATCTGCCTCCTGCTGAAAAGACATGTATGCCTACTGGATTGTTTCAAAGACTTAGAAAAAAGGGGGGGAGAGAGAGAGAAAGCCTTTTTTATCTTAGCTTCAAGTTGCCATCAGATTGCTGCTGTGCTCTAAGTTAGCCTGTCCTGCTGGTGCAGAAATTCCTGTCTTAGAGAATTTGCACTTGGGTGCAAGTCCTCTCTTCAGTTGATATGCTTGGAAGAAAAGCTGGCATGTAAGTGATTTGTAAGTCATTCAGGCTTTTATGTGCCTATGTGACTTGTCTTCTTCCCATCTTGGGAACTGAGTCAAAAGCGTTTCTAGAGAGGGAGGCCACAAAATCTGTGTTCTCCATTCAGTCCTTGAATGGCTCTGAAGAGTAGCACCTCAAGCTGATGTAAATAGATAACAAAAATGGGAGCTGTATGGGAGGTTCTAAGGTCTGATGTTCTAAGGTTCAAGTGTGTCCATGATCTGAGCACACCAGTAAGGGATCAACATTATAAATCAGCATGGCAAACATGAGCCTTGTCTCTGCTTGCAGCAGAAATGCTGCCCTGGCTGAGTTTCCCTTTTTTTGTCTCACGGGGAGGTTTGCCTTATCAGTAGCTTTCACATTCTTGTAGATAATCTCGGACAAGTGGATGGCAGGGCCATTCATTACATTGACACAACACCATCAGGCTCTTACCAGTAGCTGTTTTAAGCTGCCTTGGGGAATAAGTTAATTAAAAAAGAAGATTCGAAAACAAAGGGTATCAGATGAACTTTATTGGAAGTATTAAGTGAGCTCTATGATACCCACTGAGTTGACAAATAGTCAGATTTCCTTGTTTTCAGCAGAGGTAACCTAACATCCACCCCATTTAACCCCGAAGTTTGGTAGAGAAGGGTTAACTGATAGGTGTTGGGGACTTGAGTATGGCTTAGCCACAGAGTTCCAAGCTGTCTGCAACCCTGTCTTTGTTCGTAAGAAGTGGTGAATAGGGTGTTTCCAAAATGAGCTGCCTTGCCTGGGGTCATTTTGTCAAGGCTGGAGGGGAGAGGTTGGGCAGAGAAGCATTAACGCTGTGGCTGGCTCTTGCATCTGTGCTCTGGGCTGTGCCAGCCCTCACTTCAGAGCGTGATTTAAATTATGGAGCATCTGACAGTGGTGATGAACGTTGTAGGTTAACGTCTGGAAGAGGATATTGTTTTATTTATAGGTATTGGTTAGTGGAAAATGGTAGCAGGGTAATTTGTTAACCACGCCTGTCTGGAAGCGGTATGAAAGTTGAATCAAACCAAGTGTTTGCCGTCTCTGCCCTTCTGCCCCAACGCTTTCATTCCTCCTTCTGTAAATCCCAGGACTAGCACATTCAAAATGCAAATACTCTTTGACAGGAGTTTCTGTGACTTTGTTGCACTATCTGTGCAGCTCCTGCTTTCAGGGGATCTTCACGCAGACAAAATTGATCAGCAGCCGGAGGAGGAAAATAGCCGTTGCCGCGGCAACTGGTGATGACTCATCCCGGGTAGCAGGCAGCAAAAGCTGTGAGGCTGCAGTAATTTTCCAGATGCTTAATCCAGCTCTCGGGGCTTTTTTTTCCCCTCTTGCTGACAGGCAGAAATCCTCCTCTGCCTTTCTTTGCTCACAGACCCACGCAGCCTGCAGCCGTACGTGATCAGAGTAGTCCTTTGTGGTGCTCACCCAGAATGGCGTCACAGAGATGTGTCTGGGCGACGTGGATGAGCTACTCCACCGACTGAACTGTAGCCCGCAAAGGTGGTAAAAATAGAACTGCAAACTGCCCGTCTGCAAATATACCCCAGTTTGTCATCGGCTGCACTCAATTCCTATCTCCCAACTAACATCACGTTTACTGTAACTACAGCTATGAAATATTAAATCAGTTCATCTCGTTTCTTTTCAGTAACGAGGCTGTCCCTGTGCTGCATACAGAATGTGCTAAAAAGAGAGAAGTGAACTGTGTTCAGCACATGCATTTCCATGAATTAGCTTCTCATTTCTATGACCTACTAATTTTCGTGCACAAATTTCAGTCTGCACGTAATGAAATAGGGCAGTTTAGGAGACTTACGCAGGAAAAGGGCAGTAAAAGGAGCAACACCTTCCATGTCACTCAGGGATGCCTACCTTGTGGTTTTCCTGCAATAACTGCATTGTAATGCAGGCCTTGCTCAATTTGGGGCGCTTTTATGAATGTCTGAGTAGTTATTTACCTTTTCTGGTGGTGATGTGGAGTTCTTTGGGATTGCCATAGGGTGCTGAAGAATCGAAGTGTAACTAGATCAAAAGTAGCTTCAGGTTGTTTATGTGGAAGGTACACATTCCTCCCTAGAGCCAGAGGAGCAATTAGCACAGAGTGGTGGTGGAATTCAGTTTCCCTGTTCAAGTGAGTTCATCTAGGTGTGGGGAAAACAAAGTTGCTCTGCAGCATGTGGAGAGAGAAGAGCTTGTGGGGCAAATAGGAAAAATAGCAATAGAGCTCTGTGTTTGATTCAGGTAGGGGACAAAAAGTACTGATGCTGCCAGCTGCTGTCTCATGCAGTCCCTGGAAGGCAGATGGCTTTCTGTGGGTGAATCAAGTGAGGCCATCAACTCCTTCTCCCACAACGCAGCCTTTTGCTTGCAAGTGCTCATTAAAGATTTGTCAGGGTGTGCAGCTGAACCAAGCTGCTGCGTTGCTGACAGGCTCTGCAATGTGTTGCTGGCTGAAGTTAAAGCATGTAGAGCCACCAAATGTGTGGGGCATGAGAAAGCTGCATGTGATGTTTGTTTTCTGCTTCTTGTGGTTATCATCTGCTAACAAGTGCCCATATGACATGAATATGTATTGTCTTGAGTCTTTGTGTCCTATCAGTACGTGGGATGTGTAAGCATTTAATGAGCGTGCTGTGGCTGCTCTTGAAGGGAAACCAGTTTGAAAGATTGCCAGTGGAGTCTCATCTTATTCTTGTGAGATCCTGAGTTCTTTCTTGGTATGCAACTGTTCCTAACTGTGACCAGGTCTTGGATATCCAGAGTGAGATCTGTTCTATGATCAGTGCCTAATACTGCAACCTTGTTCAGGTTAGAGTATCTGGTTTAGGACACTAACTCTGTTTCACTTCACATCCTTGCTTGAGAACTAAATATACTATGTAATGTTGAATTTGCTGGAAAGATGTCCTTTCCAGGAGCAGACTGTTTTGGAAATAAAACAAACTGAAAGCCAAATAGGAGATTTTTGATTCATCTCACCCCTCAAGATGGGGAGCATTTGCTACCTGGGCATCATGACATGTCATAAAAATACTGTTAGATCTGCAATTTCAGCAGCAATTACTGCAGGCCTGCATAGCTGTGCTATGTTTATTATAATGTGTATTATTAATGTATTTTAAGTTAGCACCCAAAGTTTGGCAGTTCTAGCAAAATCCTTATGTGAAATAATCACATCATCAATTGCATTAAGATCATATATATTTTGTGGGTTCTCTTTCTGGAAAAGCATGTTTAATGCTGTTATATTCACTATTGATAAGGATATATTGACTTACTAATGCATTTTGTGATCAGTTAGACTTCAGTAGGTTGCCTGAAATCTCATGGAATGGCATCTGCTATGCTGACTGTAGATAACAGCATTTGTAATTAGTTGTATGCTGGTTTCTTGGGTAGTTTGTTTGCAGAGGCATATTCTAGACAGAAGCTGACTGAGGCCACTGTACCCAGTGAAGGTGCCCAAGGACTTGTAGGCCTGTGAAATGATGTAATAAGGGATAGAAGCCTTATGTCTTTACAAGGTAATGATGTATTTCTAGATACCTTTTTGCTCTTGGAAGATATAATTACTAGTAACTGTGACTGGATAAAACCTTTAATAATCAGGGCACCCATGGGATGGTAGGAATTGATGCACAAATCACACACTATTAGTCTTGCTGCTTCTCAAAATATGTAAAATTGCATATTTCAAATCTTTCCCCTTCTTGATATTTTCTTTCTGAAGGTCCTTCATTGTTCCAAGTTTACTTCCTGGATATCCTGTACTGTGGGAGCCTTATGATGTAGAAAGTAGATCCTATCTCCCTTTCAAAGTCACCCAGTGCAGTACAGGAATGAAACACAGAAAAACATTGCTGAAGCTGACAAAGACATCTCATCTCTCAAAGGATCCAACCTGAATGTCAAAATCTGCCCCTGTCATGGACTCCCAGCTGTGCAATGACTTGGCTTCCTGGACTGCAGAAACAAATAGGAACAGATTTTGAAATCAAAACAAGCTTTGCAGGTGGTTGAAGTCTCTTTGCAGAATAAGAGGTGTGAAGAAGGGTACATTCAGTGGAGGCACACAGAGTGGTAGAGTTCCACACGTGTATATGTGATTTCTGAGCCAGCTGGCAGCCTGGAGGTGCTGGAGCAGGAGCACCATCCATCACTGCTGTGAGCTGAGCTGCTATCCCACTGAGCCAGTCAGCTCTGCAACTACAAAGGGGTGGGATTGCACCTCTGTGGGAAATCAGTAGCAAAATCAGTAGCTGTCCTTGACTTCACAAAGCTCCAGGCTCAGTTATCTCCATGGAAGTGTTGTACAAATGGGCTTTATTTTTGCTTATCTTAAAAGACGGATGGCTTTATGTTAGTTTACGGGAAAGAAATATTCAAGCATTAGGAACAGTGGGAGCTAAATCCCAGGTTCTAAACAACGGAGCTTATATTTCCATTTGGATTTTGAAACTTCCTGTTCTCCTAATAATGTGCTCTCTAAAACCCTCTGATCCAAGTTATTGTTTACAGAAAATAGGAATCTTAGGTCTTTGAGATATGAGGCTCTGGGGAAACTTAAAAGCCAGGTTTATCATGCCTCATGCCACCCTATACCAACAAGGGAGAGAAAAGCTTGGTTCTCATCAGTGTTTGGCACCTCTGTATGGAAATTCCCAATCAGAAGCCATTTACTGCTAATTCAGTTTTGGCATTTGGATGACTGTCCTTTGAAAACAATATTGTAGGCCGTTGAAGAGAGAGCACAGTCATCCCACTAATGAGATTTATAAATTTGTTCACCTTCATTTTCCTGCATAATATTTCCTGGTAGTAAGATGTATTACTTTGACAGGCTTGCAGAGCAAGCAATAGAAATGCTACTTTCTGAAACCTTAAAAGCCACAGCTACTGAGTTTTTGGGAGAGCTGCTAGATCTCCTCAAGTAGATGCTGTGCAGTGTCTGGCATGGCAAGGTCCTGGTGGATGTGGCTGCTGCATCACCTCTGAATGGCACCAAGACTCCTCACAGTGCTAGGAAGTTATGCTCTATTTGCACAATGACTTCTAGTTAGCAGGATGATGGGTGAGAAGGTGGGTCCAGCATTACTGGACAAAGGCAAAGAAAATCGAAGTCATGTTGTGTTCTGGGCTCCTTTTTCATGGGATTGATTTTGGTCCTTTGTGCTTCTTTAAAGATGCCTACCTCAATTTCCTTTGTCTAGGGATGCATGGAGCTGTCTGTTAGTAAATCTCCTTTATAAGAGACAGACAAGAAGCTATTTGTAGTCAAGGTCCTGTGATACTAAAGTTTCTGAAGTAATTAAGAAAGAAGAATCTAATGCTTTAGATTCTTTATTGCACTCAAATTTAGCCTCTATTTTGTGGGGGGGAAGTGAACATGAGTCTGCCTGTACTTTATATAGGGTAGAAATCTCTTTGCTTCATGAAACAGTCGCAGTTCAGTCTAGCAGAGTTCTGGCTTATTATATATAGATTTTTTTTTTTTTTAATACTGTGTTCATAGTCTGTTCTATTTATCTCTTCACCGTGTGTCCCAAATATCTATGCCACTCCTGGGCACTGATTCAGAATTCAGTACCATCTCCTATCTTTTGTGTCATTCCCTAAGGTGTGGTGAGATTTCTTGCAAATCTGTCTCTGAAGTTCGGGCCAAGTCTGCTTTGCCTAGATAAGAGCTATCAGTGGTGAACACAGTTGTCTTTAACAGCGAGCAAAGTTATCTTTAGCTTTCTTCCTGTGCTGGCTCCCCATACGTTTTCACCCGTGAGCGCTGCAGAATTTCCTCAGCTCAGCAGCGGTGTGTCACCTCTGAAACTTAACTCGCATCTGCATGATGGGGTGGTTTGCTGGGCACAGGCTTCAAGTCAGGGAAGAGACTGGGGGGGTCTCTTGATTCTTCCCCACCCTCCCTTTCATTTTGTTTTTTTCCCCCATGTCTTCATTGTTACGGCATTTGTGTCAGTGCCTCCTATGGCTTTGCAGGTAAGTTCACTTAAGACCTGTCCTGTGCATCTCTAGTACAGCACAAAGTGATTTGAACGACCTGTCAGTGCAAAGAACCTGGGGGAAGACCACTGTATTTTAATAGCAACCCTTTCTTCTAACCTTTTTACCAGGTCACCTACGTATATAATCTCCTCTCTTGTACATTGTGTAATAACACCATGTCACTCATTTGTCTGAAGCCTTTGCTGCCAAAGAGTATTTGGCACCTTTTGCTTGCACTACGTTCTCCACAATACCTTCTTTATTTTAAGCGGCACTTACATTTCCCAGACTAACAATCACTGCCTTGGGATTCCTGGGAGCATCAGTAGAGACAAAGAATTTTCTTCCCCCACGGAATCCAATCTTCTGATTTTTTTTTTTTCCTTTTCTTTTTTTCCCCCCCTATGATATGCCATTTGAAGACAGTGGATTTAAACCCCTTATTTTAGGAGAGGGCAAAAAAAAAAGTAGAAAAGAGGTTTCCATTTTGCAGCTCTCACCTAATGAAAGGGGTGAATATTTTTAAGGATACTATTGTAGAAATTAATTATGTTGTAGAAATACACTACACTGTCCTCCTACAAAATCCTTCAATGCTTCCACTTTACTTGGAAGTCAGCTGAAGGCTAGAGATCCTTTTATTGTTGGGAAGGGAGGATATTAGAGCAGCCCTTGAAGTCTCTGTTTTCAGTTTAGAGGAGCACAGCCTGAGGCTGCATTCCTATTTACCTTGGTTTCTTCCCAAGTCCTGCAGCCTGTGGCAAACTGGGAGAGGCAGTGCCAGCTCACACAGGAGCTTCTCTCTTGCTGAGTAACTGGGGATGAGACTTCCCTATGCACATAATAATTTTGCTAATACCTGAAGGCCACTGTGCTTCAGCTTGTTGGGAGGGTGAGATCATTACACAGGCACTGCTATAATGAAGCATGAGCTTGCTTTTATCCTTTACTGATAGAGTTCATCAGGTTTAGTAAACGTTCTTGAGATTGCTATCTATGGCACTTGTAACTCTTGGTCTGGGTTTGGTTTTTTATTATGACTTTGGAGTGGCAGTTCTTTTTAATAAGAATTTATGCCTTTATCTGACATGTTCCCTGTTAAGTATAATAAAAAAAAATAAACAATAGGGTGAAATCACTCTTATTGGAAGAACCAGCATTGCATAGCTTCCAGAACTTTCTGCTCTTGCATGGAAGCTTTATATGCATCTAATAGGGCTGGCCAGGATTTAACCAATGCTGTTACCACAAAGGTGGAAACATGATGGTTTCTTTCTCGAGCACAGAGAATAACTCATGGGGATTTAAATCTTATTCTGCATGCTGAGGGATGGCAAAATGTTGGGTATTTTTTAGATGATGATCTCTTTATCCCTACACATGTTGCAGTTATGGGAAATCGTGCACAGAGTGTACTACACAATATTTCTTCATTTGCTAAATAAAATTGTGTGACTGTACCCAGAATATGGGCATGCATGAGCTCAATGAACCCTCTGCAGGGTAGGGGAGGAAAAATGCAAGTCAGTTCCTTAAGGAATAGCACTTGGATGCAGGATGCTCCTTTCCTGTACTTGGCAGTGGAGGAAAGCCCACGCAGTTACCTCCTTGAGAGGACTGCACCCAAGACTGCTACAAGGGTTTTGATGGGACAAGAAAAATAGTTTTTCCCCAGGGCATCTTACTTTGAGGCTACAGCTTTTCATGTGATGTACAGGGAGGGTCATGAGCCTAGGCTTTGTTTTGGGCTTTCCCTGCTGCTGTAGCAGTGTGCAGTTCCTGGCAGGGATTCTGGATGATGTGACTAGGAGGTTGTTCAGGTGCTCCTGCTTCCAAATGGGTAGGCACCCCCAGCCTCCCCTTACAGCTGCCTCTTACTCATAAAAAGGTAATGATCTACACAAGTGAAAGCCTTGGAGGCTTCCCAATGGGCACTGAAGCATTTTAACTGATCAGTAGTTTTGGTTCAGCCCCCAAGTTTCACCTTGCAGGCTTTCCTGCTGTATCCTAAAAGAGTAAACAAGGCCTTGATACCATTTTCATTCCCCCTCTGAAAGGTGCTTTTAATTGTGAGCTGCCAGAGCTTGTAAATTTGGCAGATGTCATCAAGGGCAGACAGTTTCTGGACCCAGGCCACTTAATCACATTCTCACTGCTAGCAGAGGAAACCATCAACTGCTATTTTCGTGGTTATTGAAAATTAATTTGTCTCTCAAGTGAAAACCAACTGAATTCACTCTGTGAGTAAAGCATTCAAGGACAGTCCTTGACAAACAATTCCCAGGCTTCAGTTGGAAATGCAAATGGTAGCTAATTCCACTACATTTTCCTGGAGCCCAGAAAAAAAAAAAAGTGCCAGAAACAGTTGCAACTTAGAAATGTCAGTGAAAAGGGTATTCTTTCTTTATTGTATTATTAATTTGATCACAGGTGCAGGGTTTGGGTTACTCTCTAACATGGGATATTTAGTATAGACCTTCAGGAAAAAATATTCCAGTATGAGATCCAGCAATGTTGGGAAGTTTTAAAGTGCTTGATATTGGAGGTGTTTTAGAACTGTCATACTAACGTGTTGGGGATTATCATGGTAAACTTGATCTTGTGTCAGAGAAAACATATGGACCAGATGATTTGGAAAGCTCTCCTTCAGCTATATTTTTGGAACAGGCAGCCTCTCTTTTTAAGGTAAATTTGACTGTGATGATGTGCTGCCATTAGTACCCAACAAGCACAGAAATGGCTTTAAATAGCCAGGAAAAGAGAGCTAG
The DNA here is from genome assembly GCA_013399195.1 of Dicrurus megarhynchus. Classification (NCBI taxonomy): domain Eukaryota; kingdom Metazoa; phylum Chordata; class Aves; order Passeriformes; family Dicruridae; genus Dicrurus; species Dicrurus megarhynchus. The sequence continues at coordinate 514,425 of VXAD01012523.1, forward strand.
GAGGCCTGGGTTCTATTCCTGCTCTGCAAGTTGACTGTGGGCAAAACCTTTTGCTTTCTAAGTAAACCTTCTGCACCTTATCCCCATCTCTCTTTCAACTATAGATTTATTGGTGTGGGGCTGATTCTCAGCATGTGTTTGCAGATCATTGAACAGAGCACAGCTCCAGTCCTCCTTGGGGCTGCAAAATGATGATAATGTTGATTCCTAGTTTCATTTACAGGTGAGGGAAGAGTAAAAGGCAGAACTTTGAACAGTTGAAATGTTGTGTCTTAATAAGCTAGGTCACTATTATTACTAACAGGGGGTGATTCAAAGCATTGGGAGCTGCTTCTGAGAACAGGTTGTGCATGAAAAGGTGGAGCCAGCAAGATGGGCAATACTGCCCTTGTAAAGTGATGTCATGGTTTAGGAATGGTATTCCCAATTTAGTACTCCCACTGAAGAAAATCATGCACTGCTTCCTCCCCTCTGCTCTTCCAATTAGAGGCGCAAAGGGCAAAGTTTATGGGTTGAAATAAGAAAAATTTACTGTAAGCAGCAACGAGACAAGAAAATTAATGGTAACAGCAACAATATTAATAGCAAAATGTATGAGGAAAAAAATGATTCACAAGGAAAAACATGTAATAATAGACAATGTAGATGGCTCCCTCCACCACCTTTTCTGTACATGAAGGAACCCTTCATCCCCAGAAGAGTCCCTTTCCCCTGCCCCCTGTAATGATATGAGGCGGTATAGAATAAGCTCCTTGTCCTAACCATGACCCCTTCTGGCTACTGCAAAAAACTAACTCTGTCCTGTTCAGAACCAGGACAAGTGGATAGATTTGACTGTGTTTCATCCCATGTGAGGGCTAAGAGATGTTGTAATGCTGGCAAATGGTTAGTAAGTAATCAAGATCTAGAGAATTTCTAAAGTTACTAGGTGGGACTCAGCCTGCAGTTGAGTTATTCTGGGTTTGTGCTTTGTGCCTTTCCTCTGGCCTAGTGACTAGATCTGCATGTTTTGTTTCGGTTACGAGGGGAAATAGTTACTTTGAACTCTGCTTCTGACATTTGCTTAGTGAGAAAAGTAATCATGTAGAGCTTCCTACCCTCCCTATGCTTTTACCTGGTGTTCTACATTTTGCCCTCATGATGCGCAGGTTGGGTAGTGGGGAGGGAGATGGGAACAGAGCAACACTTTTCCTTAAAATAGTTTTGTTGTTGACATTCTTTGTGTCTTTGCTCCACTGAGCACACATGCATGGAATGTATTCCAGGTGCTATGAACATGGTGTACAATCATATCACAAAATTAGCATTTGAGTAGTTTGGGTTCCTTACAACAGCAGTTTCTACTTTACAATACACTCCAGCAGGAACCAGTTCAATGAGTGTTTTGATTTTTGTTGCCATAATGCCTGACATTCAACCCCTTGTTAGTTTTCTTTCTATTCCTTGCACGTGTCCTGCTGGAGCGATACAGGTCTGTACCTCGCTTCAGTCCTGAAAGTAGAAGTGCTGTACAAAGGAGGGGGTAGAATCAAAAAGGTTTCCTTGGTTCTGCCTGCCACTGAGGAGGCTGGAGCAAAAGATCTTGTCTCTACAGGGGAAAAACTGGGATTAATTAGCGCTGGTTCCCAAGGAAATAGGTTCAACTACGCTGCACAGGGTGGCTGAATACAGCCCAGCAGTGGAAAGCTTTGTTTCTGGCAGCAGAGTGCAAGCCAGAGGCCTGGCTGTGAGAGGGCTCAAAGCACTCAAGTGCTTGCCTGTTCTCCCTGTAGGCCTTTGGTATGGCTTTGCCTCCCAGCTCTCTGCTTCCAGCCCTGTTGGGATACCAGCAGCTGGGAAAAAGTTCTTTCCCAGGGGAAGGAGGAGATACTGTTTGTTGCTCTGCACAGGAGCTTCTGCCTGGCTTTTTGTTCATATCTATTTGTTTATAAAGTCAAATACCCTAAATAAGCATACATAAATTCAAGCATATATTAATATGTTTTTATTCAAGTACTACCCTACAAAGGGAGTAAATTTCTGAATTGGAATCTTAATTGGGTTTTATTTGCTCTAAAGTTAAATGAGATCTTTACTCTTACTATGAATGTCACAATTCCTTTTTAAGAGAATATTTTCTTCTAAAACATATTGTGCTATGGAGTCTCTGAGAGCTGAGGTACCTCAGTGAAGTATTCAGGGATCTATGAATGATTCTTTTTTGAAGACTACTTAAATCTCTTGGAATATTGATATGCCCTCACCTGGCCTGGATGATGAAAACATCGAGTGTAGATAGTTGTGGTGTGATTTAATGTTGACATTTTCTTGCAAGACCACTTTTAACTGTAGGTTCTTTAACAATGGTGTGGCTATATTGGGATGCCAGAATGTGATAGAGAAATGGGATGGGACAAGAAGGTTCCTTTTAAAGTCAAGGAAGCACATATAAACCTCATCTACAAATGCCAGTAGATCTGTGCAATTTGACAGATCTTTTTTATATGCGATTGATGACATCCCTTATTTTATCAGTAAGCAACAGCACCCTGCTGATAACACTTCTGCTCTTAGTAGTAGTGTGGATGGTAATTAATAAATCATCAGGTATGAGGCAGACCACAAGATGTCTGTAGAAGAAAAATCTACAGTAAGAAAGACCAAAGTTATTTCTGGTTGTTCATTAAACAGATGGGCTTAAAAATAAAATTAAATGCTCAGTGTGATTGTTAAAAGAGTACAGTCAGAGTGGGACCAGCCAGCTTAGGTATTACAAAGACTCCTGTGTTGATTTTATTGTGACGCAAATATAGCAAAGGCAGGCAGCCATTAGAAAATAGCAGGAATGACTAGGAAAAACCATTTTTAACACTGAGTATTTCTGGAAACTATCTTTCTGTACCTTGGAAGAAGTGAAGACACGTACAAGTTTGCCAGCTATTATCTTGCTACTGCCATCTGGCCACCAACTCCAAGTAACTATCTGAAATAATGGAATGGTTCCTAGGACATGATAGCTGTCAGGGAGATCTTGGCTGTAGAATGAATGTGTTACTGCCACTGTTATTGGGTAATTGGGTGTTATCCTTTTCCCTCTGTGACCCTGCAGGAGAGTTCAGAAACTGTGGAAGACAGAGGGAATTAATCTTCTCTTGGTACCTGGGATGGAAGCTACCAGCCCCCTCAGTGTAAAAAGCTTTCAAAAAAGTATTATGTTTGATAGAGACGCCTTTAAAAATACAGTCTTTCTAAAAAAAACCTGCAGCAACCTGATGCTTCTGTACCAATTCTGTTCGTTCTGTGAGCAGAAACCTGGGAGCTTCTTTTTTGTAATTACCTCCTCTGCAAACTCCGGCTCTGGCTCTGTGTGATGATGAGCCCCATGACAGAAAGGGACACGGCTGTGTTCAGTCCACACAACACAAAGGGCTGAACTAGTACAAACTCTTCCAGTTAAAGTTTGGTTGGAAAATGTCAAAGGGGCAGTTTCATCTCATAGATTTTATGCTGTGTCATTTCATCTCTTCTTCTGTAGCTGGGATAAAAGAGTAAAGCTGTTTGACAGTATCACATGCTCTGTACTGCTTCAAACTGCAGCTGTGCCTAAAACTGGTCTGCTGTGAGTTTGAAAAGTCCTTCCTCTCAAAAGATGTTTGCTAAGGATACAATTCCATGTATCCTTCTTTCAGTTCTGGTGCAACTTAACTTAAAAGTCCTGGGGTTCAGCTTCCCCCTGCTTTAAACAATCATCAAGTTTGAGTCTGGCACAGTTGAGACCTACCACATCTGAGTCAAAGATGGGAAATGGAGAGAAGAGAAGAATGATAAAGGGCAGGGACAAGCATGAATCTTTTAAGTCAGCTTTGTTATCAGAGAAATAATGGAACAGAGCTTTGATCTCAGAGGGATGTGTAGTCAAAGAAATCAAGACTGGGATTTGATAAACAAATCTGTTGATGTGGAGCAGATCTATGTGTACTTCTTCAGAGCTGAGTTGCCTCTGTGCAGTCAATAGGAACAGAAAACAAACTCGGGACAGTCAAACCAACACTTACATTTGCAAATAACTTTTTTTGAGGGAGAAGATACAAGAAAAGGCTATGTTTTTTGGGTAATGTTTGGGTTTGTTTTTTTTTTTCTTTTACATTGCTCTTTATAATGAAGCTCTGACACCTCACAGTTTCAACATTAATCACTGAACATTTGTATGAATTCAGTGTTTGAGTTCTTATCCCTATCTGACACTCACTGTGAAAACCCCAACCCCACAAAACTGGCATTCTGAAAGCTTGCCTCCCGCCTTTGGGACATATTGTACCTTGGTTCTGTATGCAGAGCAGAGAGATTCTGGGTCCTCCTGAGGAATGAAATGAAGAGGGGAGGACACTGCAGGCAAGGCTGGATGCTGCTTGTTTTCCCATTGGAAACCTGTGCCTGATTCCAGAATGGTAAGGGTATGCTGTCGAGCTGGGCTTTCTCCTCTACTCCTAATGAATGGGTGTAAGATTATCCCCAAACATGTTACTATAGCTGTTTCCTTTCTAACACCAAATTGTCTATTTTAGTTTTCAACTTCTCCCTTGTGTTTACAGCACTTCAGTATTTGCGTTTGTGTTGCGGCACTGCTGCAGAAGCGAATTCTTGATCTTGCCTCCTGATGGTACAAATGGGCAGCACTATGCTTGGTGAGATCAAGCCACAAACACTATTGCTGCAGGCATAAATAAACAGAGATGGGATCAGCAATGTGGCTGTGCAAGTGGGGTAGAAAAATAAAGTAAATTGAGGCGGAGAAATAAATATGGCTGTTGCTGCAGGAAGATATTTGTGTCTGAAATAAAAAGGGTAAAGAAGTCTTTGTGGCCCCATATTGTAAATTCTTAATGTATCTGGCTGTGTGAGTGTAATTGTCAGTGCTCTGCTGAGAAGATGGGTTAGGTGTCTTAAAATAACTTTTCCCCTGCCTGTCCCCACACCAAGATCAAAGGTGCCAAAACCTAGACAAACATTTGAAGAACCACAATCAGGAAACTGAGGCAGGCAACTTTTTTTTGAGTTCTGTGAATTTTTCAAGAAAATGAACAGTTGTGTCTCATCATTTGATCAGTGAAGCCCTAATATGCTCATGTAAGTAATGACATTAAGCTGTAAATCCTTCATGTACCAAGTGAAACCCATTTTCCAAAAGTAACAGCTGTTTACAGACTGCTCCTGACAGGAAAATGGATCCTGGTGTTTTGAAAACGGGACAGCTATGGTTCTCTGACTTTATCTGTAATTTCTTTCTTCATCTTCCTTCAATGTAATTTGTTTTTGTACTTTCCAGTGTAGAGTCCTTCATTTTCTTCCCATGGAAACAAAATTTCTTGTACTTGTTTGAGAAATTAGAGAAGCTCTCTTAGTATTAGTGTGCACTTAAATCTGATCACAAGTATCTGTTGGGAAGTATTAGTGTTGGTCTGACAGACGTAGTTTGTCTCCTGTACTATAGAAGAGATCTTTTTCTAGAAAATCTGGCAGGCATAAGAAGGGTTTTAAGTGGTTTAGTACTTGACAATGTCTTTTCTGAGTAAAAATAGTCTTACTTTGGAATTGAGCGAACCAGATAGAAGAATATAAGGGGTTGGTAAGTCACTTTGGTTAAGTAGAGAAGCTGAGCAGAGGAGTGTCACTCATTTGTAGATTTTAATTCTCTATTTCCTTGCTTACTGTTCTTTGTGATGGGATGTGCAGTCCAGATTCCTTTTATGTTTGTGAAGAAGCAGCTGAGTGAGGTTCACTTTTAAATAGATGATGGTCTGAATTCTCCAGGATAGTCTCTCTTCACTGTTCATGCTCTGACATGCAAGTATTTCCTGGCCTGGTTGATTTCTTTGTACAGGTAATCTCCAGGCTAGTAGCTGATATTCCTGCTGGCACTGCTGCTTGCTTGGCACCAAGGAGGGACAGGCTGAGAGCAGCTGGGGCTGGAAGAAGGGGAGCTGGCGGGGTGCCCCAGGAACAGCCCTCAACTGGCAAAATGTCTTCTCCACTTACAGCTCATTCTCTTTTTCCAGCTGATGCTGGGGCTTCTGTTGAGTTGCAGATCCTTGTTTGCTCTCAATAGGTCAGAACCCAAAAGTATCTGCAATAAAACTGTTTCCAAGATGGTCCTTGTGTAAATCAGTATGAACTTTGCTACTTGCATGGCCATAGGCTCTTTCTTTATAAAAGAAAGAGAAGATTATACAGGGATCCTTCAGCCTATCTGTGCCTTGCCATTTGCATCTCTGGAAAGGCAATGCTGGACTATGAGCATTCCTGACCTTTCAAATTATTCATGTTCACCCAGAGATGATGTTTTCCAGGTAACTACAACATTGGAAGCATCTTAGACATAAAGCATGTTTTCTTGTTATGTTTGAAGAACAGTAAGCATAATGGGGTGGCTGTGTGTGTATGAACAATGACATTCCTCAGGTTCAAACACCAGCAGAGGTCTGGATGCAAGACATGGAGCAAGGGAAAGGTTTCTCTTTCCTGGTGGGGCACATTTCGCAGTGGGGAGCCATAAAGGAGGAATGAGAGTGTATTCTTGGGAGCTGCTGTCAAGATCAAATACCAGGAGATTTGTTTGCTCCTTCAGTTGCTGTAATGAACTAATAGGTGTGCCTAGGTGGTGAGATAACAAGGCCTTGCAGCAGGATTGGGTTCCCAATGACCACAAGTGTCACTTGATATTTTGGCTTATCTGATCTCCTGCAAGGATAGCCCAGCTTTTCTGTGGGCAGGAGGACCTGGATGTTATACAACATTAATTGCACTAAGCAATGAAAATGCTACTGGCATGAATATCTTAATGGATGTGATTTCCTGCTTTTTGCAAAGGTTTTCCCACCTAGAAAAATGGTTCTGAGGAATGCAGTCTTGCTTATTAAGGTGTGCTTTCACATGGAGCAGATAGGCTGCTGAAAGCCCACCAGAATGGTCTCGTGAGGAATTTTTCCTTCAGCCTTTCTGACTGGGCATTTGCAAGCCTAATTAGAGTGAGTAGATGGTAGTAGTGCTTTAATTGTCATGAGGAATAGCTCCATCCCTCTGTGGAAGTGAAGGCTCTGTCACGGGGATTGCTGACCTGGCACCCTGCTGCTTGAAATGTGGTTTATTTACTTTTAGTTTCCTTTCTGTGGGCTGGCACTGTTGCTTGGGTGGGATCCCTGCTCAGTGCCCCCTGAATGCTCAGTCTCTGCAGTGGGCATGTTTTAGAGCCATTGCAAGCTTGCTAGGAGTTCTTGTGGCATTGCTGTCTAGTCTGAAGTGGGCTCAAAAGATGAATGGAGCTTCATGTTCTCTTTGTACAAGGAAACCAATCTGTTTCTGAGCAGCATCATGCTTGGATCTGCTCCTGGAAAGGCACATGGACTTCTGTGCACTCACTTTCTCAAAACATAAAGAAGTTTACAACATGTAAAAGAAAGATCCTAAGATATTGAAGTACTTCTCAGTCTAATCACCTTGTTTCTGTGCAGGTGTCAGTTTTATGGTGCTATAGAATATGCTAGCCAGCCACCCAGGAGTACCTATGGCTTCACGATTTGCCAATAGTTTCTGAATTATATTTGCTCTTCTATTTGTATTTTTTTATTTTGAGATGTTTGTGAAAGCAGTGAGAGCCTTTATCTTTGACTGGCAGTTAGTACATGTTTTACCTTTCCTAACTGAAGGTAATCTTTGCATATAAATGTGGATGTCATTAGACTCTACTTTGTGGGAGAAAAGCTGATCAAAGAATATTAGAGTGTTGGGCTACTTTATTTTTCCTTGGAATGCCAAATGAGGGAATACTGTTCTTTTGCAGGCTACAGCTACTTCTTTTGTTTAATTTTGCTATGTTGGTTATGTTTTTAACTAACTGGGATGTGCAGTGAATGAGCTGGGTACTTCTCATACTTAGTTCAAACAAGTGATTAGGCTCTCTAGGGAATTCACCCACTGTAATGAAATTCCATTCGTGCCTGCCTTCCAGGCTGGTGGAAGGGAGGAGGGAAGGTAGCTGTTCAAGGTACTGCAAGGCACCTGGGTACTGGAACAGTACATTTTATCCACCCTCATGACAACTCTATGTACATGCTGTGTCTCTTATTTTATGGATGGGAACCTGAAGCACATCAACTGTCAGAGTTCCAAAGGAATTCAGAGGTTGCTTATGGTTTTGTACATGTGTTTTGTTCTGTTCTTCACATCCTTTTCTGCATTAAAATAACTGAAGTTGATCACCTTGGTCTTGAGGAAATACTGCTGAAAACCTTTCTGTAATTTTAGGTATCTGAATGCATTGCAGAAAAATCTCCCAGGAGCAGACTTTCAAAGGTCATGCAGGGAGTTTGTGAATTGAACCTGATTATGAGGGAATGCAGAGCTGAACTTTTGCTGCCTGTCTTCCTGCATTTTCATTTTCCAACCCAGGTGATGTGGTAAGTGCAGAAGGAAAAGGAAGTGGTGAGAAAACAGTTTCAGTGGTGTTTCTGTGGTGGCCAGCCCATCCTGCCCACTGCTTGCCACAGTGCCAGTTTTCTGAGGAAGATGCACAGCCTTCAGTGAGGCGTGCTCTCATCAAAAGGAGCCAGGAGCACAGAGCTGTGCTGCAGACAGTGCAGCTCTGCCTCTGCCAAACAAATCAGCCCAGGGTTTGCTGGACCATGTTATGCCATACAGTTATTGCAGCAGTGCAGCTGTTGGTACAGAGTCCCCAGGGAAGCTGCTGGCAGGGAGGAGCCTCCTGAGCACCAGCAAACCCACAGGATACTGACAACAGGGTCACACATCTCGTATCTTTTTTTAAAATGTAGCTCATAGCTGAGGATGTGTGGGTTCCCTCTGACAAAACTATTGCATGGTTACAGCAGAGAGGCAGATTACCTGCAGTTTTCCAGTACCAAAACTGAGTCATCACTTCCTTGGCTTATTTTAGTGATCATTTTATGGCTGACCATGGGCAGCAGTGTCATCTGGAAATGCAGTGTGGTATAAGCTGGGATCTTGGTGATGAGGACAGAGGACATGATATCAAGCTAGAAGTAGCAGTAGCTGCTGTAAATACATCTCCCTCCTTCACTGAGTGCACTGAAGGTCCTATTTAACAAGTGGGTATTTGCCAGACAGCCCTGCTTATATCCCAGGTTGTGATCCAGGCTAGATGGTAGTGTTGCTTCTTGTTTTACAGCTGACTGTTCAGCACAGTAGTTGCACAGTATGTTAGGTGCCTCAGCCCCTTGTATTGCTCATGGCCTTCTCTTAGTGGCTCTACAACCACAGGCAACTCCATGCCCTGGCCTTCAGGCTGCCATGACTGCTTTGGCAGAGCCTCTGGGGCATTATTTCCTTTCCCTTGTTGTTTGTGTTATTCTCATGGCCTTGCACTCACACCCTGAAGTGACACTCACAGCTGTGAGCATCACCTGCCGGGCTGCAGCTCTTGCTTTTACATGAGGGGACCCAATGATGTGTGCACAGAACTGGCACACAGCACCTGCCCCTGCTCAGCGTGTGCTCTGATCTTTTCCTGTGGGAAAAGGATGGAGAAAAATGACCTGCTGCACTGGAGGTGTGCCTGGCAAGGATGCTCATTTGGGGACACTATCACTTCTTGTCCTGGATAGCCACTAGAGAGGGCTTTCCCTTCCCCTTCTAGTTCTATCTATCTCTTCATTTTCTTTATTTCTTTCTCCTTTTTTTCCCCTAAGAGGAGCTTTCACCACTACAGTTTATGTATGGCATCAGCTATGGATGCTGCTAACAAATCTTTTGTGAGTTCACCCTCTTTGTGAGGGTGGTCTAGTCCTGAGCAAGTTGGTCCTTTAATATGACAACAGATTAAATGCATCTGATGTTAAGGGTGGAGGATAATAGAAATTACATTTCTGTCTTCCAAGCATGGTTGTATAATAATTAAATAAAATCACTTCAGCTTTGAGCGGTGCTTGAGACTGATTGTGTCCAGACCCAAGGAATTACTGCAGCCTGACATATGCTGAGAAGGACCTGGGCTCTATATTAGATTAATATTATATGGCAGCTTGTTCAGATAGGCTTTGATGAAGTTTAAAGTGATCTGGACCCTGCTTTCAAGCTGTGTGCCTGGGAGCAGGACAGGAAGCAGCTACAGAGCTGTCATTTTGCTGATGCAGTTCCACGTTGTTACGACTTCAGTTTGGGTCAATCTCAAAAGAGCTCATCTGTGTCAGGCAGAGAGGGCTTCGTTCTCCACTGGTGTTATTAACCTGAAGAAACAATGGAGTCAGTGGTGCTGGAAATTCTTGTGCTTCCCTATTTCTAGCTGGCTGGGGACAATTGTTTGACTGGTCTTTGTACCTTGCTTGCAAACCCTTTATTCCTACCCTTCTAACTGTGCTGCGGCTCTTCTGTTTGTGAGGTAAAAGAGCAAGTGACACATGTTAGGAGCCTGCACACTGAAGGCACAGCTGTAAGGGTTTATTCCTGCTTATGTTGCCTTCCTGCAGCTTCTGTGCACGCTGGCTAAAGGCCATGCTGTGGCAGACACCAGCCCATCTGCACCTCTGCTTGCAGCTCAGGCACTTGACCTGCAGTGCAGTCTAATGTGTCACAGGGAAAGCAGGGCTCTGTCTTAGGTTTGGTTTCTCTCTGCTTTGGTTTCCTCTGACTTCCCAGTGAGAAATGCTTTCTGACTTGTACCTGGTTTTATGGTTTGAGGCTGTGAGGAGATATATGAATGGTTTTGAAGTGTTTAATGATCTACTGTTTTACACATAAAGCCTATTTTTATTTCCTTTTCATCTTAGTGCTTAGCTTCACAGGTTCAAAGGAAAGGATTAGTGGGCAAATGTGATATGATAAGCCCAGGCTATATTTGTAGCAGAAGGTCTTGTTGTAAATGGATCTGGGGGATGAAGAAGACTTGAAGGATGATACTTTACAAATAGCATTACTGATGAAAATGCAGGTAAGTTTTATAAGCTCTAAGGATCCCCTGCAGATGCATCAAAGTGTGGTTGCCCTGCCTCTGTGAACTTGCTCTGGTTGGAATTTGCTTTTAGAGTTATGGCATCAAAACTGCAGAGAGAGATATTTACCAGGTCTTGCTGAAGCAGCTGAATGGACTTCCCCACATTGTTATTCAGTGCTGCTTTAACTTACAGCACACTAATTGCATAAAACTCCCTGCAATTTAGGAATTGTCTGTATTCCACAAGATCCATTGATTCATTTATCTGGGTACCTTTCCTTCCTGAACAAAGCAGTGGGTGTGCTTGTTTTGTACCATACTTTGTAAAGCCATGATGGGAAAGTGAGCTTCTGGGTGTTGTTGTGCCAGTTGTAATGGCTAACTCTAGGTGTATCAGAGGAAGGTGGCGGCTCATTTTACCCATTTTTAGTTTTGTAGCACCTGGACTGCTGAATTAAGTCATGCCATGGTAAAGAGAGATTTTCCTCTTCTTTCACTTTCATAATGATTAATTTCTTACCTGGAGAGTGCCCAGAATAGCAATTATACAGCTGATGTTTTTCTGGTTGTTTTGCTATCTGCACCATACATGCATGTTTCCGTGGGTTGGTTTTTACTTTTGTTTTGGTTTTATGTTTTGTTTTTCGGGCTTTTTTAGAGTCTGGTCTATTTGGCTCTGTGACTTTGGAAACCAAGTGTAAAACCACATTTCTTTTTCAGAGGTCTTTGTTTCGTCTTTGTTGTGTATGTTATATGCAGTAAAACAGACTGTCCAGGCGGCAGAATTGCAGGTCTTGGATGCAGGATCAGTTTAGGAAGAAGTTTTAGGTCTTATTCACAAGGCAATGAAATGACCATACACATGCTCTTTAATTAGTCTCAGTGCCATGAGGCAATTGATATTCTTAGTGGAAATTGCTGAATGCAGAGGCCATTTTGGAAAAACTATCATGTAATAAGCTGTGGAATGGTGCAGAATTATGCTAACAGAATGAGCCTGAAATCTGAATAATTGCTCAGTTACATGAATCTGTGAACCAGCCAAGTTCAGAATTGACATCAGATACTGGCTGTTTTATTATGGATGTGGAAGTCTTTTGAATGCCAGAAAAAGCTGTAGAGCTAATTCAATACAAAGTTACCGAACAAACACATGCACAAAGGAAGGAAAAGCAAGTGTTTAAGTCCTGACCTTGTTACATGTCAGACAAGGGAGCTGTTCTGAAAGACTGCATAGAGCAACAGAAGGCAGTGGTTTGCAGGGGGTGAACCATGCAGTGTTAAGGCTGGTGGTGGGGAAGAAGGGGTAGTTATAAAATCCCAGCATCCCATGTACAGAGGGGTCTGATTCCTCTCCTGTGTGCTGTAGTGCTAATGCAGGATGGATGGTACTGCAAGTTCACGCTGCTAAGTGGGGCATGAAGCTTTGGAGCTTTTCTGCCTCTCTCTAGTGTACAGGCTGCTCCTCTGCATATCAGCTGAGCATGTACTAAATATCTTAAGAGCAAATCTGACAGAATATAGGAATATTTGTACAAAGTCAAATGCCCACCTAACCTAGTACCCGTTTCTGACAATGAGCAACAGTGAATTGCAGGACCACAATTCTATAATGGGTGGAACTTTCCCCCAGGTACAGTCTCAGACCTGGCAATCGATTATACATATCTCCTAGTAATCGTCATTTATTTGAATTTGTCTAATTTCACCTCAAACCCGCATGAACTTGTATTGTCCACTGCACCCTGGGGTTGCCCATCTGATGCTGCCACTCTAACCCTGCGTGTACTGTTATAGTTGCTCATCTCTACTGGTATATTCATTGAGTCAGTCCCTTCAGCTTCACTGCAGCTGCTGCTGGATCCAACTGCTGCCTTTATGAGTTGAAGGGAAGACTGGATATGTCAAAACCTCAGATTTCTCAGGAAATCTCTTGCTGCAGACCCAGAGCACGAGTTGTAGCATCAGGCTGATCTTGTATCATGGCCACCTGTCACCATTTCTGAATAGGAAAATCAAAGCTGATGGGATATCACGACAGGGTACAGTGCACCCTTGTGTGCTGTTGCCTCTAGAAGCAGGTATGACTTGTCTGTTTTAACCTGAAGGAGAGATGTTTACAGTTTGGTTAATTTTCTGACTTCCAGTAGTGTCTAAAAACTGCAGTGAAGGACTAAGGTGCTGTTATGTTGGTTGTTATATATGAGTGAGCACAGCAAACTTTTATGTTAAGTGACGTGTAAGTTTGCCTTTGGCACCAGTTCAAAGCTCTGCTGGTGCAGGACTTGTCACTGGTGCTAATGATTCATTACTGCTGTCCTGCTAGCATAGAGTTTTCTTTTCAAATTGGGTTTTTTAGGTTACTTACATAAAGTTGTTCTGTGGTCAGAATTGGAAACCGAATTCACACACAGCTGGATCTTTTCCTTCAGTGGAGTTTGTGCCTAGATCATTAGGTAAATTTAACTTCAGGCTGACTTTATGCTGGCAGGACATTGTTATTCAACTTGGTCTCTGTCCAGAGTAGCAGGGGTAATGCACTTTTCCAACAAACAGCTTAAAGTGTGTTGTCCTCCTATTCCTGCCTGCTATTTCCTCCCTTCCCAGGTGGGAGTAACCTTGTAAGGGACTCTGATTAGCACAGATGGCTGTGTCTCTTGTTGTTCCAGCCCTCCCAGCAGCCTGCTATAATCTCAACAGATGGAGTGGGCTTGGTGCTCCAGTGTTAGGAGCTGTAGAGGACATGTGTATGCTTGGTGGAAGCAGCAGACTGAGTCACTCAAATATTTGTGGTGTTCTTCCTGTAGAAAAGATTAATGTTGAGATGAAAAGTGAAGAAAAAATTGCTACACTGTAGAAGTAACTGTAGTTTCCAGTGTGGAGCTATTAACAGCTAAACTGTGAAGGCTGATTTGTGAAGAACAATAAAAGCAGGAATTCTGCAGAGCTCAGTTGAATGATGACAACTGTTAGGCCATGATGAAGGCAAGCTGCTATGTAAAGTGGAGCACAAGGACACAGACAAATTCAAGGGGAAAAAAATGAGTGTACAAAATGCTGGCTGAACATGGCAGAAATGTTCTGGGCAGTGAGACCCTTCTTCCACTTCCTAAGGAAAGTGGGAGAGAGCCCCTGCCCTCTGGATGAATTTGTTTTGTGGTGAATAAAACAGGGCTACACTGTTAGAACTTGATGGCTGTAGAGGGATGAAGCAAGGGAGGAAATGTGAACTGTTCAGGCCTCAGAGTTGGCTGTGCAAAGGTAAGTTCTTGTTTCTCTGCTTTGGAGCATGTGTATGAAGAGCAGCAGGTAGACACCGAAATTTTTGGCCTAAAGCATCTCCCTCTCTTTGTTTCTTTTCTATGAAATTGGGCTCCCTTGTCTCTTTTGTGAATCTCCTTTTTCTTTCCTTATAGCCTGAGCCAGTTCTGGCTTGTATAACCTGCAGGCTCTTCCTCATTCCTGGAAGTGTCTGAGGGGATTAATGTAAACTGGAGCCAGCTGCTCAGGCTTTCTTCAAATGACAGATTTTCTTGGGGTTTTGGAAGGGAAAGCATATGGCACAAACTTTGGGAACAAATTCTGGAGATCTAGAGTCAGGTTACCCCATGCCTGTGTCTCTGAGATGGCAAAGATCATAACTCCTTTAGCTCATCCACTGCTAGGAAATATCTCAGACCACAGGTTCTTTGGAATCAACTCTGTTCCTTCCCACAATTTAGTCCGTGCAGTCTTACCAATTCACTGAGTGAAATAGGGTTTGCTGCAACAGGTAATTTACCACCCAGGTGAAAATCAGCAGCAATACCAGTTAAGTCAAAAGGTTACAAAGTTTGAAAGTGATAGGAAAGTGAAATGAGACACAGACATTTAAAAATGAAGTATCTATGATTTTTCAAGTATTTTTTTTCCTTCTTGAGGAGCATCTTAAGGCAATACATGGTTGATCAAAAAAATAACAAAATGCCAGAGGAAAACATGGTAAAATTTTGGAGAATTATGTGCAATTCTCCTCAACACAGGGCAATCTTAATCTCATTCAAACATGTCTTTCAAATTTGTTTTTTTTTCCATTCCCCTACTGTAGCCCATCACCTAGTTCACATAATGTTGCCTTCTTGCTAATTTGGCTTCTTACTTTTGATTAAACAAAGTAGAGGAGAAACCCAGACACATTTCCATGTATCCTTTTGGTCCCTTATTGATTCCTGCCAAGCACATTCAGCTTCCATCCAGAGATCTGCAATTAGGTACATTTTATAACACGTTTTCCTGGGGACCAGCAAAGCCAGTGAGTATTACTGAATTCTGATTGTGCCAGTAGAGAAGCAGACCATGTATCCATGTGTGAAAATGCAAGAGCTGCTGCACCAATCCATTGGGAAGAGCGGAATTGCTGTGTCCTACAGAGGCCAGTGTATAATCTGTAGAAGTAGGGATAAAAATTGCTTAAAGTCACATTTCTGTTAAATGACTCAGGTCAGATTAGCGAATAAAATTTCTTTCACACCTTCTGTGCAGAGCAACTTTATTGTCTGAAGTAAGAGAACTGAGAACAAATTAGGATTTTATTGCAGGTGATTGTATGTAACTTTTTGTTGGATTTTACAAAGTTACTGTATTGTGTACCACGGTCACATCCCGTACCAACGGATTTTTTGGTTTTCTCTTTTCATCTTCCTGGAATCTCTGATGCATAAGTTTTCCTCCAGTTCCTGCCATTTCATCTGGACTTGGAGCCAGACAAAATGCCACAGTTTTAGCCTGTGGAGGACTTTGAATGTCCTATTGGTGAGCTGGGCTTTTTCTTCAATTGTTCTGTAAAATGTTTTTCTGTTTGCCTAATCTCTTATGCTCTTTCTTAGAACACACTAGCACTTCATAAGGGAATTGTACAGATAACAGGTCCTTGGACTGTGTGCGCCCCAGCTCTTGACAATGCCACAAAACTTTGAAACTGGCCTTTGCCAGCTGAGGAGAGATGCTGGGTACGAAGTATAGCGTTACAAGGCTAAGTAAATATTCGTTTGCAGGAGGTCTCCCAGCCAAACTGGGGCACCTGGAACATGATTCTACACAGAATCCTGGAACATGATTCTGTTCTTATACCCTTCAAGTGTTCAGATACAACACAATTTGACTATTCATTCTCTCTCACATTGCCAATCACTAACTATAGTAAAACTACAAAGCAGCTGTATTTCTGTAGCACTGTTGCTGCTTGCCTATTTATCCAGATGCCCCTGAAGTCAGTTTTGCTGCAGTTACTTATCTATGATGCCAGACAATGCTGGGAGGGTTTCAAAGATGTGTTAGAGGGGCCAGGAGGCTGGTGTTATCTTGGTTGTCCAGGGGTATCTCTTGTCCTTCATGGACAACTCTAAGCTTCCAAGAATCTAAGCCCTTATTTCCAGGGCCAGGCTGTACTGTGCTTGTTTTACATAAGCATGAACAGTACCAAAGCCTACAGTAAAATTCCACTCTTTCCTTACATTGCAGTATATAATGTAAACTAATACATGTAATAATAAACTGTTATAGTAAAAAGACTGTTTGTTATTATAGTTAGGGAAGGGGATTTTTGTAACAGTGTAATAGCTTAGAATTGTTCTGAAAAACTTTTCTGGTGGACTCTGAGTATGATTAATTTTTCTATCAATCAGTGTGGCAGATTTTTGTGACTTTAATCCATGATGACACTATTGGAAGTTCATATTTTTGTACCAGCACTGATCAGAGTGTATGTTTGTGGTTTTTATAATTATCTTGCTACCTAGCACCTAACATGGTCTTGCCTCTTGTTACCTGGCGGGTAAATGATCTACATACCTGTGTTTGATGGGTGCCTTTGGGACAATGCTTTCTTGTTCTGTCTTCTTTCAAAGTGCAAGGAAACTCGGGAGGATTTTTCTGTCACTTGCCTGAAGCACCTCTCCAGTAATGGTTTCCTCTCCAGACACTTTCCTATTTTTATGTTTAATAATGGACTTTCCATTCAGTGTTACAAATTAATTATACAGACGCTCTAAATATTTCAGTCTATGTTACTGCTTTGCTGTTGTCTCTTTTGAACCCTCTCTTGAAGCTTGCATTGAGGGGAGAGAAAAGATGGTTTCTCTCTCTCCTTTTGTTTCAGATATTTGTTTGGTCTGTCCCTCATTTGGGGGATTATCACTCATTTGAAAAGTAATCACTCATTTTAATCCCAAAGCTACATGATATAACCTTCATTAGTATTTGTAATGAGAACTATAAACTAATGATTACGAAGACAGAGGGAGTCTTCTGTGCCGAAGTATTAAATTCATGACACAAAAATTTCCTGAAAGTAGAAATCTTAGGGACCTTATTTCAGATGTAAATCACATATTCTTTGCAATTTTTTGATATGCATTTGCTTGAGAAGCTGTGTATTGTTGAACCTTTATAAACTTAAAGGTAGGTTTGTACCAAATGAAAAAGTAGGATTGTTCAACCATTCTCCAGCTGAGACACAAGGCTCTACTCTGTGTGCTGTATGCCTTCAAACATGGATTACAAGGTGATCACACTTGTTTAGAGCATGATTGCTGTTGGTTACCATCTCACCACAGCCAATTCCAGCAGTAGTATCTGTGATTTGGCCATAAATTGAACTATGAATAAACTTTTTCTTGTGCTGTTCCTGTGTATGCATCTGATGCCTGGTGTCCTGTATACAGCTGTGGAGAAAATGGTGTGGGGTTTGTTCGTTTTTTGTTTTGTTTCATTTCTTGTTTGTTTGTATCTAAGAAACTCTGTTCCCTCTCAGTCCCAAGGCAAAGCAAAATAACAGATAAAGATTTACTGGAATATTTTGAGCACTGCTGATAGAATTTTCTGGCAGTCCATTGAGACAGATATTTGTCATGAGATGTCAAAAACAAGGACACTTACTCAGGGTTCAAGTCTGGCTGCTTTTCCAGAGCCTTAAAGCTGACCTCACAGCTTACTTAGCAACTAGTAAAAACTAAAAGAGTGAATTTAAAATCTGATCAAAAGCTCAGAAGTCAAGAATAGCTGGCACTTTTTTCTGAATTATTGCACTACAATCTTAATTTGTCCTATGTGCCCTTTTTTTTCCTCCCCTTCTTATGTCACAGCCTCTAAGAAAGATTTGGCTGCCGGAAGGAATGTGGTTGATTTTTAGTTCAACTGGTGATGACCAAAGCAGAATGGAAGTGATTTTCCTCTTTGTTGTTCTGTGACTCCTTTTGGTTAATTAGAGGATATCACAGCAGAACTTTGCTCCCATATTGACTTTCCTGGGACTACAGAGTGATTTTTTTTTAAAAAAAAAAAATTTCCCATGCTTTTTTTTTTTTTTGCCTGTGCTGACTTTCCCAGCCTTTGCCACATTAAAACTGCTCAGGAGTGTGGTGCAGGACAGCCAAAGCATGCCAGTGGGCCCCCAGCAATGGCACAGATGTGTTCAGCAAAGAGCTGCTTCTTTGCTTCCCCCCCGATGGGGCAGCACAGAGGAGCTGACTTTGGCCCTTAAACACCCTTCTCGTTTCAGAGGGATGTGAGCACTCGGCATCCAGGCTCCTCTCCACCCACGGAAAGTAACTTGCGCAGGATTTAGTGCCTTTCCTTGTTGAGTGATTCCCCGTTGGGAACCTGGGGAAAGGTGTTTTGGAGGCGGGGTTAGCGGACACGCTCAGTGGGAGCTCCCTCTCCTGGCCAGGGCTGTGCCCTGCGCCGGGGTGTCCCTCACGGAATATCCAACGGGCTGAAATCAGGTGTAACTCAGCGCAGCAGGGCGGGCAGGGTCAGTGCCAGGACTACTGAAAAATTAGAAAACCCCCGAGC
This sequence comes from Dicrurus megarhynchus, assembly GCA_013399195.1. Taxonomy (NCBI): domain Eukaryota; kingdom Metazoa; phylum Chordata; class Aves; order Passeriformes; family Dicruridae; genus Dicrurus; species Dicrurus megarhynchus. Next base: position 533,197 of record VXAD01012523.1, read on the forward strand.
ACCAGGTTCTGCCTTTGCCTTATGCCGATAAAAATGCACAGCCACAGGATTTGATTTTCCCTTCTCGATGCCTGCTCTTGTGCTTACAACACAGTCTTGTGGTTTCCATTCTGCTTGACTTTCTCTGTCCCCCTTTGCCCAGGCAGTGCCTCGTCTTGTTGCTTTGTGATGAGAAGCATCACGATTTCTGTCTTGTTTCCCTTTCTACTTAGAACAAAAGAAAACATCTCTGCTACCTCCCCTCTTCCGCACTGGCCATCCAGTCTTGCCTTTCTGGGTTCATTCTGTGCTTTGTACCTGTCATTCTCACAGAGATTTGGTGTCTGTAGAGTGTTCTATGAAACCAAATGAGATGGGAGCAGACTGAGTTACTGCATTTGTGCTGCTTAACAGGGACTCTCAAGTACAGTAACAGCTATCTGTTAAATTTGTCATGCTTTTGATTCTTGCTGTCTATAACTGCAATCCCTACATTATTTTCAGTTATTTGGGAGAGCAAAAGACTTGAGAGATAGCAATGGATTGATTTTGAATACCACCAAAACAAGTAATTTCCCTACTGATTATCTCTGTTTTAAAATAGAGTGGAGAAAAATAGTTGACATGAGGGTAGGGATGATCATTTCTGCCAGAATAATAGAGTGTAATTCTTCTTTGAGTGTAAGGGGAAAAAAAGGGGCATGTTACTACTTTTGGTGGTCACGGTAAGTCTGGCCTCAGCTGTTGTGCTGGGCCTTAACCTGTTTGACAGGACAACTGAAGGCTCTGTGTATGTTTTGAAAAGCTTTTCTGTGGCTTTGGGCATTGGGTGAGGTGAGTACCAGCTGACATCCTGATGCTGAGAGAATGACATCGCTGGCAAGCAAGATGTGGTAGGACCACAGTGATAGACAATTTTTCTCTGTGGATGGACTTCTGAAATTATTGTGAAGTATCATGGGGTAATGTAAGGTGGGGTAGCCACAAGAGGCACAAAAACAAGCCACTCTATGGCTTGATTCTATTTGTTCAGAAAAAGAACTCTATGGAACTCTGGAGCTCTTTCTTGATAAGTTTTTCATGATACATGGATGACCTGAAGAAACAACAAGGCATCCTTCAATGCAGTAAAACAACAGATCCTGGATGATACAGGGGGCAGTGCTAAAATAAAGCTGCTGTATCCTGCATGATGATGGGACAATAACAAAAGTAGTTTGAGAATCAGATCTAGAAAAAGGCTTTACAAGTGACAAGTATTGACTGGTTAGGGCTTCCTGAGCTTGGAGACTTGGTAAGAGGTAAGTTTCACATGAGAAGAGTGATATGGTTGCTTGCACAGCCTCTCTGAAGAAGTCCTGTTTCAAACATGTGGCCCACAGCACAATTCACCTGGGAAACAAACTGGAAAGCTGAGGTGTGCTGAGTCAACAGAAAGTTGACTCTTTTGGCTGTGTGTGTGGAGTCCATTTAGAGTGGATCATTTTTATACAAGCATATGGGGTTACCCAGGGGAGATGAAAGTAATCCTTAATGGAAAAGGCTCTGTGAATTGTAAGGTATGCAGTGGATTATAAAACCAGAGTTGTGCCAAAGACACAGAAGTGCTCCTGGACCACTGCTCTGAGACACTGAATTGAGAAGGAAAACCAGAAGATGACAAAGGGCTGGGTAGAAGGGAAGAAAGGTGACTCCAAGCCACCTCTATTGCTTCTGCTGGATGGCTCATTTAATTAAGGAACTTACCACACATTGTCTTTTTTCAGCCTAAATATGAGCATTGCTAGCTAAGATCACTGTGTTGTTGAGCTTGTTCCTGTCATGGCAAGAAAAGTAGGATGATGCACGAAAAATAACTGTGGTTCCTCACTTCAGTTGTATGTCTGGGAAAATCATGGCTTCCTGTGGCATTTTCCATTTGTTTGTCTCTTGGGATGCCTCTGTTCAGACATGTCATAGCTGGCAAGAAAAGCCTTATCCAGAATGTCACACTATGACAGCTTTGCACTAAGGTGGTATTGAGTTTCATGTCTCTGGAAATGGATGGAGAATTGCAGAAAAATGACCACCTAATACAGAGCCACATCATCTGGATACCTGCAACCCCAAAATGCATTAATGTCTTTGTGGGTATCAATTCCTGTTTATTCCTTTCAATCCAGTTGATCTAATTAGTCATCCACTGGTCTTACAGCTCTCCACAGCAAAGCCAGCAGGATACACAACAGGATATGCTTCTAATCTTCCATTTTTTCGGTTTTGCATCCTTCTGCATCACACCACGTACTTGAAGCTAGCAGCTCAATTAGTCTTCAACATGAAGCCAAGCTAACTATGTGCTGACTCTGGAGAATCTGGTCAGCAGAATAATGTGGGTCTGGCCAGTGGTGCTCTGTGTCCCCATTAGTGTGGAGAAGGAACAACAGAGCAAGCTAGGGAATTTAGCCGATCATGGTAATTTGTTTCAGTTGGTGAAAGCTGTTGAGGTTTGTTAGACACTCCAGCAGGAATTAAACATCTTGGCAGTGCAGTGAGAGAAGAAATTTGACATGGATAAAGGTACAGTAATGCCCATTGGCAAAAGTAATCCAAATTTCGCTTCACTTGCCTGGGCTCTGAATTTGCAGTCTGCTGTGAAGGCAGAACATTTGGGTAGATGTTATCACAGATAGCTTAATGAAGCATAGAGCCTCAGTTTTAGAAGGGAACTGAGCTGCTTGTGTGTTTGAAAAAACAATACAGTAACACGGAGTGAACTCTAATATGTGGGTATTCTGATAAGAAGTTGATGGAGAGCACACACTGCAAAATTAATGCTGCGGTTGCCTCCTGCTGGGAACCAGAGCTCAGTAGGTCAAAAAGAATTGTCTACTTGCAGGGGTATTGAAAGCACCCCAGGTTAAATGATATGAGAAATACTTAAAATGCTGTTCCATCTGTATTCTTCAGAGGCATAAGCTAACTCCTCTTTGAGGCATGGAAGAAAGCATTAAGGACATTGGTATTGTTTCTCAGAGGTTTTTGGTTTTTAATGTCTTTCCTTCCAAGCATTAGTACTGGCTGCTGCCAGTGGGACAGAACACCAGAATGGACTCAAGTCTGATCCAGCTGGGAAAAAAAAGTTATATTTCTGTCTCAAAATCACCATGATACGTAGTACAGTGCTCTGTTATATCAGTAAGCTCTCAGATATTTGGTCATCCCTCCTTTAAAGAAATGTACTGTCATCGTGTTAAATGCTAGATCTATGAAGTTTTGTGCTGAGTTGGACAATATTTCATTCACCAGGAGATAGCTTCAGAAGTCTAAAAACTCACATGCAAGAGGTGAAGTTCTAAAAGTCTGGAAAACTCTGCATTTGACAAGAGTAGGTTTTTGTCTACCAGGCTGGTCTTCTCAGGGGCAAGGTACAGCAGAGTATGTGAAAAGTATTTTGACCTCTAAAGGTGTGGAGCATAAGGATGTTCCAGGAAATACAAGGAGAACCAAGGGTGAGCACTGCATTTAGAGGTTGGATAATGCTCTTTACATTTACAGTGAGTGGTTTAAACACATAAAAGAAGGATATACAAACACTTTTAAAATTCAGTTCTCCTGTTACAAATGCACAGGATAGACTACGCTGCCTTTTTGTAAAGTGATCAAATGACACTGGCTTTTAAGTACTTTACTCTTGATTTGCCTTTTCAGTGCCAGGTTACAACCCAAATGCTTTTTCCTGGAGCTGTACAATTTGGGAGCCATTATTACACCAGATGGCACAACTTTTTTCCTCAATTTGGCAGTCTGGATTTGTTTGGTTGGTTTTTTGCAATCATTATTGTGCTGGGAAAAGTGTTGTTTTGGCAATCTAATAGTATTATTCTCCTCCTTGCAGGCCATAGCAGTGCAGGAAGAACCAAACTAATTTTCCAGGGAGCACACCTGGTGCCTGGGCATGGCCAGTCCTTGTGCTGCTCCCCACGCATTATGGGGACTGCTGTGGGACCAATTTGCATTGTGGGCCCCCAGACATCAAACTGAAGCTAATCATTTCACAAGGGCCCTTGGAGGCTCAAATATTTCCCATCACAGATCTGAGGTCTGTTCCTGCAGGGTACCAAGGTGAACGTGTCAGGTCTTTTTGCTCTCAGCCTGGAGGTACCAGTGCTGTGCAAGTTGGTGCTGGTTGGGAATTTGAAACACCTTGTATAATTTCTTCAAAGTTTTGCCTGCATTCAGTGGTCTGGCTGGGTGCTCAGATGACTTTACCTCAAAGTTTGTGCAAAACACTCTAGGGCAATATTGTGCAAAAAAATCTCATGCTAGGCTATTCCCGAAGGGGACAGTGGGATTTATTGGCTGGTGAGCATTTTCATTGAGGGACACCACTAATGCCTGTGCTGTGTGGTACAGACCTTCGATCCATCCAGTTCCTGAGACACTAGTCTGATGTATTTGGTTGTAATTTAGTTATTTTCTTTGAGGAGAAAAAGCTTGAAGAAACTTGTTTCCCAAAGTCTTTTTATGTGCATTAATCACTTTAATTTACACATTGTGCGCCTTCTCAAAAGCAGCTGCATGGCATGTTCCTTGAGCCTAGGCCATCATTTGTTGAGGAAACAAATCAAAAACTGACTAGATCCTCAGCTGATGAAAAATGGAACTGGAAGCTAGCCACCTTTTGCCAGCTAAGGGCTTGACTCCTGCTCCTTAGGAGCCTTCTTCCTTTTTTTTAGCAATTTTTGTCATGGGAAGCAAGTATGGAGTAAAAGGTGAAAAACTGCTCTCATGAGTGACTTTTCCAAAATATGGTTGAAGGATGAGAAGGAGGCATGGATAGTACTTATATAGGGAAGCAGTAAAACTTTGTCATGCACCTATTGGCTATTTTGCTGTAATAGAGCAAGGACTTTGAAATCTGCTACTGCCATAGAGGAGTTTTGCTCCTCTAGGCAGGAATAGCTGTAGTCTTGTCACCATAGAGTGAGGGAGGCTCTGGCTGTTTTCTCAAGCATTCATAGGACAGTCACTGAGTACAGGGTACTCATCACTGCGTTCAAAGCTGTCCCTGCTGCAAGCAGTGCCTAGTCCTTAGTGACTCCCTCAAAGCAATTGAATTCTGAGTGGCTGCTGTTCTTTTTGAAAAGAACATTTAATTCTTTGAAAATATAATAGCATCAACCTCTATTGATTTGCAGTCTGTGCTCTGCACTTGTAGCAAACTAACGTTTACAGCTGCCTGCGTGGTTAACCCACGGGAGCTGTGCCTCTGAGCATAGAAAGGAGTTAAACATACATCAACCATGTATTTTCTGCTGAGAGTCTTGGAAGTTTAAAGATGAATGGGTTCCAGTCAGGCAATATCTTGCAATTACACATCATTGCCACTGAGTCAGTAAGCCCACCTGTTTGCTACTGTGTGTTGATACAACCCAGCCCTCTGCTGTACTTCAGGGCTAGGCTGAGCAGATGCTGCAGTAACTTGGCTGGTTCCAGCGTTACCTATTTTCCTAGCACTGCCATGGGGCACTGGCTCATCTAGAAAATTTCAAGACTCTGATTTCTAGGTTTCATTTCCTTTTTTTCGTTGTACAACTTGTGTCATTCGGGCCCTGTACCTCACAAGCTGTGCTAGTGTCCTATGACCAAATGAATGAATTTTCTGTTTTTCCCCCTTCCTTATGCCCTTTGGCTCACAGGGGAAAGAAAAGGCTGGCTTGACACATAGGCATTGACTGCAGACCTTTGGGGTGAGCTGCTGACCAGTGTAAAGGTTTGCCTCCATTACAGACCCTCAGCACAGAGCCAATCCTGACTATCTTGTATTTATCTCATTCCCATTTGTAGAGAGCAAGGAGCCATCCTGCCACAGGTTGTGAAGGCCCCAGAGGCAGGGTCAGGAACAGCCCTTGGCCCAGCTGTAGGGGACCGCTGATAATGATGGGGGAAGAACCTTGGTTATTTCTGCCTTTTGTGGGGCTCATCTTTCCAAAAAGACCAGTGTTCTTCATTTACAAAATCGTTCCCTCAAGTAATGTTTCAGGCCAGAGTATCTTGCTGCTTATGCCTTGTACCTTTTCTGCTGATCAGCAGAGGATTTCGGTTTCTGAAATTTGTCATTGTCACTACAGTTCACTCAGACTATGACCAGCTCTCTTGGCATCATAGAGATGGAACCCAAAGGCAAATCCATGTGGACTGGCCACTAATGCTCACAGGAGTGTGTTCTTGTAACAGAAGTGGCAGTCCAAGGAGGGTCTGAGTCTCACAAGTGAAAGTATGGCTTGCTAAAGAGCACAGCGGTCTTGTGGCCAGGAAATAGTGTTTCTTCATGGTGTGAAACACGTGGTAAGGTGGGGGAAAATATGTATGTGATGCTGCTTACTTGGAGGGGAAATGTTAGCAGAGGGGAGGGATGGGGTGTGTGGGGAAACATCTGTGTGAAGTGCAGTGATAGGAAAGGGTTTGTGTGCGAGGAGGTTCATGAGTCTGATGTGAGCGAAGGAAAGAGTGGGCATTGCTGGCGACAGCTTTGGGTGCTTAATAATTCTTTGGCTTGCATAGGACGTGAAATGTGGAGAAAAGAGTGGTATCATAGGGCTCTTCTGAGGTAATAAATAACCTGTGGTTAAAGAGATTTATCTATAGCTATGGTGGCCATCTGACTGGTTAGAATGAAGAATGTGCCCACAGGTTCACTCTCCTTCCCTTTCATTAGTGTCTGGAGTTTTTAAGCAGTGGCCTTGGGGTAAGGCCTTCCTGGTGAAGGATCAGGAAGAGATTAGACACATTGACTCCAAACCATACACCCTCCTTCCTTAGCATTTGAGCTGTAGAGCATAGTCTCTAGAGCGTGGGGTTTCCAGAGCTTACAGTTTGGCTGCTATGTCTCTTAGAGTGACAAGTCTGAGCAAGTCACTCAGACAGTGTTCGAACATTTAACCTAGTCCCAGGTCCTGAATCCTGTGACAGACTGCAGAGAACTCAAACTTTTTGGCTAAAACCCTTCTGATTTTTCTGTCTGGCAGAGATTCTTTGTGTGCTATAGTTGGTAGGGTTATGTTCTTCCTCTAGGTCAGCTACACCTCACTGAAATTGGACAATGGTCTGTCAGTTGGATTTATCTCCTCGTTTAGAGACATCTGTTTAAAGTTAAATGTGTCATATCCAGAGTACAGCTCAAAAGCCAAGTCTGGTGCCAACAGTCTTTAAGTGCTACCTGAGGTCATCCTATCCCTGAAACTGCAGGCTAAAAAGCAAACAGCAAATTTAATTGATGGTAATAGCAATGTTTGTTTCCATTTCTTTATGAAGGAAGGTCCAAGCATAAGTTAAGATGCCTGTAAGGTTTTGCTTTTAATTGAAAATAAGCACGTAATCTGTGCCTGTTCAGGTTAAATCCAGTAGCTTGCCAAGGAATGGCTTGTTCTTACAAGGCTGTGGGCATACATGTTTACCTGGCACCTTATTCACAGGCATCTGTGCTGCCTGGTGCTCTGTGATATTTACCACATTGCAGGTCCCCAAAACATCCTGTGAAAGTCAGCTTGTAAGCTGATATTCTTCTGATTTCAGGCTAATAGCTCAGCTAAAAGAAACAGGTTTGCACTGAGAGGGGCGTTGACACTCCGTGGTGGTGAGCCAAACTCAGGTGTACTGTTTAAGGACAGCTTATGTGACACTGCCAGCTTCTGAGTGGTGACTGCCATGATGACCCCTGTCTGCATCTGTGGCCTTTTCTCTCACTAACTTTTCGGCCTCTGGTTCCCAGCAGGTCTGTGATAAGCCCCTCAGCTTTTACCTGGTGTTGCATGCAGACCTTTTCAAAGCAGCAATAAACTTTCCAAAGGGTGGTTATGTGGAAGAATGTGCGAGAGTTTCACATGAGTATGGTGCAGAAGCACACAGAGGGAATGTGTGACAGCTCAGTTGCTAACTGTAAATTGTGTGAAAGCAGGACTTCAGTGTGACATTGAGACATTGGTACAGGCACTTGCAAGCCCTTATTTCTAGAGCACCTTGCCAGGTTGGGGGGATAAGGGAGTGATTCAAAGTGAAGGTGAAATAAAACTTACCAGATAATAGAGTGCTTTCTGTTTTACTGATTTCTTTATGCTGAGAAACTGGTACCTTCTGCTCCTCTTTCAGGTATAGTTAGTTATGTAAAATTATAGTTATATTGTAAGTGGTTGTTATTGTTGGCAGGGAAGGCAAGGGAGCAGATGTAGGCTTTGTTTGCTCCGATTTTGAATTTAACTTTTGGCAAAGGCAATTTTGTGTCCATGATCGGTCATTTCTTTTCCATCTATTTGTTATAAAACCAGATAAATACAAGTCTGTTAGTACGGAAGTTGAAGGAATTGAGTCAAACCATTGGATGAAAAGCCAAAGAGGATGAGATGAACTTGATACCAGATATACTATCACATCATAATTGGTGGAGGATATTTCCTGCCTTGAGACAGAAATGAATTGTGTTTCTTTGTCATATAAAGCATGGTCATCTTCTTAAGGCTAAGGCTGGATAAAAAAAAAGTATGATTTATTTCTTCTGAGGAAAAACCCTTCTTCTCTTAGTCCCAAGCTCTGCTCAGGAAGCAGGAGACCAGCAAAAGAGAAGGGGTAGAAAACCATGCCCAGGTTGGATCTGGAGTCAGTGAAAGAGGATAAATTTAGGACCAATTGTGCTGTCACTTGTGTGCACTTCTTTTTAGGTGAGGAACAGGAATGGGATAAAGACTTAGTGGAATGAACACACAATGGTTTTAGGACTAGCAGCAAGCTTTTTTAGAGCTTTGCTAGAAATGGCCTGAGTTGAATTTTGATCAGCTAAAATGCTATTAAGCTAGTTGACTATTCCTCTGACTGCATCTTGGAGGTACTTAACTATAAGATGTATTGTGACTTTACTATTGGTGTGTTCCCACTGGAAAGGTAAGTGGTCCTCTATGAATATTTCTGTTTATGATGATGTGCTCTGCACTGTGGGGAGGTAAAGGAAAGGCAGATAATTCACAATATGGATTTGGCTCATTAAGCCTCATTTAGACCCACAATGAATTGTCTCAATTTTGTGCTATCTTAAGAGAGTCAGTCTTGTAAGAGATTTTTCAGTGTTCAGTCTTCCCGTAGGCTTTTTGACATACAGCTTATGGTCTGCCTAAGTTGTGTTTTTTGTACCTGTTTTTGCTCTCTCTGTGAGTGCTCAGCTGTGTCTGTTTGGTGCTTCAAGCTTATTTCAATTCAAAATAATGACTTCAGAGAATATTACCTAGGCCCACAGGAGAGTTTTCTGTATTTGAATCAATTGACTTCAGTAACCAGAAGGAGAATAAGTATGGGGCATAGATCCAGTATAAAAGTAGGTATATAAGGTAGTTACTTTCTTTTAGAAAATGCACACTGAGAGCAAAAAGCTATTTCTTTGAATGCCCTAATTTGAAAAATTCCTGAGAATATCTCCAAAATTAAACAGGATTTACCCTATTGCACTGAACAGCTCAGCAGCCTGTAATAAAACACAATTCAAATTTGTCCTTTAGGAAAATTTTATGACTTCAACATGTACAGTATGCACAAGCACTAGCTTAGAACATCTAACCATGATGCTCAGCTGAACATTGCTGAAAATCAGACCCAGACCTGGGTTATTGCCTCACAGGCTCTCCTAAGTCTAGAAATAAACTTATTTCATTTGTGTCTGCTGAAACAGTTAAAAGGTGAGTTGACTCTGAAGCAGATGCCACATGTCAGTGGCAGTTTCTGCAGATGAATAACAAAGCTCTTCAGGAGTACTAAAAATAGACATAAACTATAGTTGGGAAGAGTCAATCCCTACTGCCCAATCTATAAATAAGCAAGCTACTGACTAGTATGATAGGTTTATGTCTTTCATGTATTTTAAGCACTTCAGAAAGCAGAGATTATGTGGATGATAAGATCATGAATTTAAAGTGAGGACTTCTGACACATGGTTTATGTGACTTGCAGTAATCACAGCTATAGATCTTTGCAATCTTGCAGAGCAGTGGTACTGTTTTCAACCCTCACCAGTTTCAAAATATAGTCAAATAAGATGGGTGGGACATTTTAAAATGCAATCCCACCACTAGATGGGGGGAAATAGTTATCTTGACAGTACTTTGGAGTCCCTCTTATTAGAAAGAAAACAAAAAAGGCTTTTCTGTACCTGCTTCTTTTATACCCAGTACACTGCTTTTAAGCACAGTTGATCTGATGGTGTGGGTGCCTGCAGACTGAACAGGTCACTTGGACTCCATATACAAGACAGAACAATAGACACATCAGCAGTTCATTTTCTCTTTTCCTAAAGTAGATCTCTAAGTAGATAGGCAGCTGAATTACATTGTAAAAGTGCTTGTTTTCCCTGTCTTGGACTATAAAGGGGTCCTAAGTGGTCTTTCATTTCAGGTGGAGGCATCTTCATTGTAGGTGTCAAAAAGCGGATGAAGCAAGCCCCACACCTTTTTTTCACTATTTGCAGGTATTGTCTTTCACACTCTTCCTTTCTGGGAAAGCACTTCTGTCCACTGGACTGAAAGATTAGGAAGGGACCTCGTATGCCTTTGTAATCTGAAAGGTTTGGGAGAAGTCTCTTTGCTTCTGTTTCACCATCTGTCTTTTCTAGAGCAGAGTAATCTCAGGGGTATGAAGTTGCTTTGCTTATATCATGGGGATCCCACTGTGGCCAGGGCTCAGGCACACTGCAGGCTGCTTGTTCTGTTTCATCAGTGTCACATATGCTTCAGCTCTGGTTATAGCTGAGGGAGACTTAAAGTAATTTCCATCCCTACTTCTTTCTCCAAACAGCTTTCACTTTAACTCATGAAAATGTACAAATGCTGGCGGGGCTTAAAGATGGATTTCCAGAAGCAGTGTTCAGTTTTGTAAGACTTATGCCTGTTATGATACTTAAACCAAGGTGAAAATATCTCCTCAGGTAGTTCTTCACCTTTAAACAGGTAATTCTGAAAGACCTGGGGCTCAATTCAGTCCACAGAGAACATTAATAGCAAAATTGTTCTGAGTCTCATCGTCAATGGATAAAGCTCAGGATTCAGTCAACAAATCCACATGGGTTCCCATATTCAATTTTTCCAGCAAAAGTGCTAGCAATTACAGCTTTGTTGAAAGCTGTTACATTCTAAAAAGCATAAAAATGCTCCCAATCTGCATCTCGCGGGGCTGTCCAACTTGTCTACTTCCTTGATCTCTTTGTTCATGCTAAATTAAAAGGACACAAGTTATTGTGACCTGGTTTGCTGATTGTTTAGCTTCATCTTTCTTCCTACCTTCAGAAGGAGACTTACATCAGAACAGATATAATATACCTACAAGGAACTTCTAAATTTTGCAGAGGTTTCCTGCTTCCTTTCTAATGTGTAAAAATGTGGCTTACTTGTAAAGAGTTCATGGTGAGAAAATTTAAGGGGTACATACCTTTGTATTTAGATATTGTTTTGTATTCAGGTGGTTTTTTTTTTTTTGTCCTTAGATTGGTCCTGCAGGCTTTTAGTGAAAATCAGTTTAATAGCTATGTATGTCCGTATGCACACAAAAACTACATCAAAAATGTCGCCTGGCTCTTACCAAAGTGTTCTTCTTTGGGATAAATAGAACTTCAAAGGATAGCTGACTTGGAAGGATACATCTTTTTTAAAATTAAAGGAGTAAATTGCTTTTGTTTAGAAGTGATTTCTCTCAAATTGTCCTTTTAAAATGAAAACCTTAAATCTTTAATTTTGCAAATTTCAAACCAGAATAGTTCTGTTTTCTGAGCACTAAAAAACCCCACGTCTTTTAATCTAAGTGCATTGTATGATTTTGTAAATATTATTTCTTGTCTTGAAGACTGCAATTCTGAGGAAAATAAGTACTGAAGAGAGTGGAAAAAAGGAAGGAAAAAACCCCTAGCTGATCTTGCAATATAATGAAGTCTAATCAGAAAAGCCATGTACAGGTGTAATGGGAAAAGATAGGGTAGTCACTTCAGATACAGCTAAAGCAGGGAATATTTCAGTTGTGAAGTCTGATAACCTTGACTTTTATTGCCATTATAATTGATTTTTTTTATAGGACATCCAGTTAAGAACCTGGACTTTTTTTTGTGATTACAGGTCCAGCTGAGAAACTTGTAGGACCCTTCCCATCCTCTTGAAACAGGAATTCTGGCTGGATACCATGAAGGAGTTGTTTTCCATCACTTTTCCATTCTACTAATGTTTAGAAAACCCTCTCTCTTTCACTAGGAATTATATAAGTTCAACAGGAACTGTGAAAGAAATATGCTGCAGTTGCATAATGGGAAGGTTATTTTTCTACCTGAGCTATGATACAATACTACTTTTAAGCTTTCTGTTGTCCATCTCCTAGCCAGGATAAAATTGCTCTTTGAGGCATAAATTCCTTTGTTCTGCTAGGAAGGCTCTGAATGAGGAGAGAGCACGATTTAGGAGCTGAGCTGATAACGAGGAGAGCTACATTCAGTCCCTTGGACTGTCAACCTCAACAAGTCACTCCTTGGCTTGAAGCCACCCATAAAATGGGATGAGTGATGCTTTCCCTTGCTGTTTGTCTCGCCTCTGTAGATTGTAGAACATATGGTGCACAAATTGTCTTTCCCTTCATGCCAAGGACACCGGGGACCCAGATTGCAGTTGCGGCTTCCAAGACAAGCTATAAACAATAACAAGAAATGAGATTTTTGTCTTGTCTATGTTTTAGACAGACCTCATTACGAATTTCTTTGTGCTCCTCCACTTAATGTGTAAAGATAACCAACTGATTCCAATGGGGAGCTACCCACTGAAAAGGTGAGAGAATCAAAGTTTCCTTGCCACAAGAAACTCCTCCACACTTACCCCTGTCCTCCTGCTGCTTTTTCTTGCTGAGAGTGAATTTTGACTTTTGTACCAGCAAAGATGGAGGTACTTCACGGAGTAGAGAGAGGCCAGCCTGTGGGTGTGGTGAGAGTAAAGAAATGGGATGCATAAAGCAGCATAAATGTTGGTACCATGGGGAAGATGCTGAGCAGTGAGGGAACACAAATAGGACAGACAGGAGTTTTGTGTAGATGAGAAGGATTTGGGTAAAGCCATATGTGTGTATTGTGCTAATTCTGTACAGGGTGAATTAAGAGCTGCAGTCTTGTGGCTCACTCTGCTACTGGCAACACTGTAATTCTCCTGAAAATTTCCACAAGAAAATACTGTCTTTAAATAAGAAACTGGGGTTTCCTTTGAGGAAAAACAACCTGAAAAATATAAAGTTAAATCAGTATTTTGAAGGGAAATTATGATTTTCATTCAGCTTTTTCTTAAGATGCTTTTGTTTATTCCTTGTTTATGAATAAAAAATATATAAAACACAATTCTGTTTAAAATTGAAATGGAACAAAAGTAATCGTTTTACCTCAAACCACAAGAGTAAGCGTGGAAGGGGATTTTTCATTTCTTGGCTTAATTGTTGTGAATAAAGGGGGGGCTTTCAGCTCATTTTTGACTATCACTAAGTTGTACAGTGCTGTTTAGGCACATGTAATGTTTCTTGGCAGTTAAGATAAAATGTTTTGTTGGGAATGAATAGCTGCAGTGTTACACAGTTCTGACTCACTTCTTGGGTAATTGAGGCTTATATGATCTCTCTCCTGCTGGATTTGGAGGCATAAACAAGGTGCAGCAGGACCACCATGTAAACAGCACTGATAGGAAACTGGGAAATGGGTGGCCTCAAAGCTGTACAGAAATCCTCCTGCTTTGTCATCTAACCGTACCTGCAGGGCCACTTGTTGGTATAAAAGAGGTGGCAGCTGCCCAGGGTGAGGAGGCTGCTGTGGGCAGTAAGAGAGCTCTGCCTGCCTGGCCTGTGCCAAAGCCCTGCCCGAGAGGTGTGAGCCCTGGGGAGCTGTGGCTGGCCCCTCCCCAGATCACAGCCTCTGCCACCCTGCCATCGGCCATGCAGCTGGGGCTTCAGCTCTTCATCCCAGGTTCTCATCCTTCGCCATGGTGAGAGCAGCTTGTCCCTGCTGTCTCATCCTTGGCATCCACACTGACTCAGTGTGTGTGGACGACAAGCCTTGAGCTGGTTCTTCTTGGCTGCGCAACAAACACTCTGAGTCTGCTTCTCACTGCATCAGGCAGTGCTGAAGCATCCATCACCTGCAGTTGCTGATCAAAGAAGGAGACTTTTCTGGGAAAATGCTTCTCTACAGATTAAACTGTGCTCATTGCCTGAGTCAATCTGATTTTTAGCAGGCTGCCACAAATCTATGCATGTCCTTCTCTCTTTAAAACAGGATCTTCAGCTTTCCTTATAAGATAAAACGCCAGAAGAAAGACAAGCTGCCAGTAATTCCTTATATGTGTATACTGTTTGCATAAAATACATTCCAGCAATGTTTGCTGTGTCAGCTGGAGTACAGAATTGTTTTTTGAGTTCTGAAATATCAGGAGCTCTGGAAGAGAGTGTTAGCCTAGTTGTGTATGGGTTGAAGCAATGATTCCATTTTTGGTGCATGTCAGACTTCAGAATGAATGTCTTTGAGATGTCAGAAAAGAAGGTAATTATGGACATGAGGTTTGAACTGCAACCCTGTTTTGACAAATGGCATGTGTAATTGGAAGCAGAAGACTAACCCATGCACTCTAATCTTGTTAGTAAAAAGGCATCTATTATCAACTAAATCTATCCTCTTGCCAAATCGTTGTTGAAATGAGACTTTTATACTTTAGCATTTGCTGTGGACTGTATGGAAATAATAACCCAAAGCAAAATGTGTTATTGTCCTGGCATTTTATACATACAGGAAGCTGTAAACTAAGTATCAGGGGAAAGGAATTAGAATTGAAAAAGTAGAGCATTTGAAACTCATGATATATTACTTTGATCTTCTGGTGGTCAGGAACAAAGGCCATGTCTCTTAATGTTAAAAACTATCTGGTGTGTACTTGGATAGGAGCCTTTTCACTGGCACCCATATTTCCCTGGTAGTGATAGTAACTTATTTTCTCTCTCAACCAACCCTAGATTGATGCAACAGGCAGTTTATAGATTTCAAGTGGCAGGAAACAACCATCCTTTAAGTGACATGTGAAATTGAAGACTTAGCCTTACTTTTGATCATTTCAATCCACTCGTTTCTTCAAAGCTTTGTGTTTGCTCTAATTTTATTTCTTGTCTCTTGTGCTGTGATAAGGTCTGATTTGTCTGGTATTTCTTGTCCCTTCTCTTCACACTATGTTTTGGATGTGAATTAAGCTTGAATCCCTTTTGCTTCAAGCTTCTCTCCCTGATGCTCTTATTAATTCTGTATTAAGCTGAAGCTTGTCCACTTAAAGAAGCCCCTTTTGGAATTGAATGTAACAAGTGCTTTGGATGTCACAGTCACTTTGTTTGTCATTGCCTTCTAGAAAATGGCTTAAGCTGAAGCAGAGTACTAGTTAATTCCATATATTTGTTATTGCTCTTAGTTGCCTGAAGTTGCCACATGGGGATCTGAGCCTTATTTTATCTCCTCAATATTCAGGAGTAGTTGTGAGAGAGTCCTCAGTCTGTTCTATGAATTTAAAGGCTGTCTTGAGGTGGTATTTTTGTGACATATCATTTTTTCTGGTCAAAAGCACTGGGAAGGAATGGGCTTTTGATGATGTTCCACTGAAATCTAACAGGAAGGTTTCTGACTCAAAATTTTTTTTCAGTGGGGAAAAAAAGTTTTTGTGGCAGTTCTTATGGAATGACTACTTTTCTCATACTTGTTTGCTTTTCATACAAATTATACATACAGTGCTCCTTCTATCTCTGGTTGAATTTATAAGAATAGCCTTTGAAAAACACTGAATATTGAGCCAAGAGTCAGGTGTTAGAAGTGTGCCCAGGAATTCAATATGCAGTTGTTTTTAGTGTGGTGTGGTTTTTTTGTTTGGTTGTTGTTATTTTAAACTTTTTTCCCCCATCCCTTATGGCTGTAACAAAGGGATTTGGGGCAGTAGATTCCCAGCCTTGTTAATTTATTTCTGTCTCTCTCTGCTCTAGCAGAAAACCTCTGGTAAATCATACTGCAGCAATTTGAAATGTTGCCTTTCCCTTGCTGTTCATCGTGCCATCAGAACACTAGATTTCATGGGCATGTAACAGCCCTGGCAGATCCTTGTGTCTTGGCTACCCCAGCTTGATATAAGAGTCTGGTCTATTAATTTGTGTTGTAATGAAAACAGGCTTGCACTGCTTCTCTGGGCTGAGAGCTGGAGTGTCAACCAGACAGATGCACCGTTCTTAACTGGTATAAAATTGGTGGGATTACAGCAAAAATGGAACAGGCCAGCTCTGTTGCTCCTATCTTGGACTTGGAAGGCTTGAGCAGGCGGAAAGTGGAAACACTGTCGGGTGCTGGGCAGAGTTGGCTTGAATATTTGTGCAGTTTTGTGTCAAGGGGAAAATTTTCTGCTCAAGTGTTTGTGTTTCAAAACCTTCACTTTTAATCTAAGGGCTAGAGACTTAAGACAGGATCTTGGAAAATATTCATTTGAAAATGAAAAAAACTACTTAAAAGCAAATAAATACAATACCCCCTGCCCCCCAAGTCTTACTCTCATGCATTTTCTGGTCCTGTTATAAAACAGAAGACAGTTTGAAAAATGATAACTTTAACTTGTATCATTGTCCATGTATCCCATTTTTCTACAGTACTTAAATTAATATTGCTTAAGATTAAACTTAGTTCACTCTGTACTGCTCCCCTGGTCCAAATTCTTTCTGACTTTGGGGAACCAAGGCTTGAATTGTTACTTATACTGCAGTATTAAAGTATTCTGTTCTTCCCCATCAAATAAAGATTCATATATTCTTTTTCTGATAAGATTGTAATTTTGTAGTCTTCTGTCACGTTCATATTTCTCTGGAAGTCAGAGGAGCATCTCTGGTGTTAGAGGCCCAGAGCCTTTAAAGCTGTTTCTGGGATCTCTGTTCTGTAACTATCTCTGAAGGCTCGAACATGCCCAGATATCCTTTAAGTACATGCCAAACTTTCGTCAGCCTCGAAAAAGATACAGAGCTGGAGAAAGGAGCTGCTTAAGTAGATTTGTTGTGGGAGTCCTGAGGTAGCACTGCTTTTTGTAGTCGCAGCTTGCATAAACCTAAAGCCACCAGGAGCTACTGAGTGGTTTTGGCAAGCATGAAGGAGAGCAAACATATTTAAATTTACAATTGACTGGTTCTATCCTCAGCCCTAGGCTTGTTCTTCACCAAGTCAAACATGAAGAACAGAACAAAGGGCTATTGACAGTCCATGCTCAGCTGGTTTCTCCTGCTGCTGCTTTTCTTGTCTCCATTAACAATTGTAGGAGAGCTCCTTTCAGCTTCTCTGACCACCTCAGAATGGTTTCCTTAGAGATGTTTCAATAATGCAACAACTGCTTTTTGCATACAGAGAATTTTTACTGGGCTTAATATTTAATATTTATCCTAATATTTTAACTATTGTACTGATTTTATCTCTTCTTCCTTTCCTCTGTAGGATTTCTCAAAGTAAGTAGCAAGCATAGCGCTTATTTGGTGAAACTGAAGCCAATGTCTGCTTCAGGGATGTGCTCACCTGCTCAGTCTTGTATCTGGCTGTACTGAGATAGATGGGTTCATGTTTCATGTAGCTGGCACACACTACAACTGCTCTTCCAAAATCCCTTCCAAACCATCCTTCCTCTGGGTATTGTGTATGTGTATGTGGCCTCAATAACAAATAACCTTGGTACAGCACATGGGCTGCTGCAGGGTTCCCTGCTTTCATACAGACAAAGCAATTTACACAAGGCTGAAATCTGAGACAGGTGCCCAACAGCAGCAGTGACCAGCTCTCAGCCATTCTCTTTAGAGGGCTGGGTTTACCTTTGGTTCACACCTGGCAGTGTGGCTGTCTGTGTCCTTCCCAGCTCACCTGGGGCCATACTGTCTTGCAGGGAGTTATCTGAGGAGACCTTGCCTTTTGGGACAAGTATTCCTGCAGCACAGAAGTGTCTCTGCCTTTTCCGTAGACTAGAGTTTTAACAGGCATGTACTAATCTCTTAGAGGCAATGGGGGAAGGCACATTGGGGGCTGGATACAAACAGGACATTGGGGCTCAATCCAGCTACAAGGTGGTTTGGAGAGCATGAGAGGAGCTAAGCACCCCTTTCTGCCCTGTGCTTTGAGCAGAGCTTGTGAGAAGGCTTGAGCTCACACTGTATTTATTTCTCCTCCTCCTTCCTTCTGGTTTATCTGCCTCACACAGAAAGCCAGACTGACCTGTGAAGCACAGGGACTCTGGCAAGGGCTGAGCAGCAAAAAAAGGAAGGAACTCAGGCTTTGGCTGGAAAATTTGTTTGTGTTTGCTTTTGCCTTGGGCAAAGCACATTATGAAAAGAAATGGATCTAAAAATATGATGGGACTTTATATGAAATGGAAATAACTACAAAGGGGGTGACAGGAAAAGCAGCAGAAATATATAGGACAGCAGCACTAGCTTGAAACAGAAGGTGGGGTAAATGAAGGTTGTAAAACTAAGGTGAAATCAACCCAGTCCCCTCTTCCTACATCCTCTTACATGTAGTTCTACACAAGGCTCACCTTGTGTTCACAAAAAACACAAGCCTGTTCTTGTGGGGTTTTGTGTAGGTGTGAAGATCCACCCTCAGAGCTGCTTGCCACTTAGCTAGCTCTGCTTGAGGAAAGGGACAGTTGCCAGGGGAGAGCTAGGGACAGATAAAAAACTAATACTAGGTTGCAGACATACTTGCATCATCCTAGCACCAGCAGAAGACAAACTCAGCTCCTGTATGAGAAAATGAGATTGCTCCTCAGGAGATTAAAGAGATGCTGGTCTCCAATATAAGCCAGAGGTTTGGCAAAGGGAGAATACCAATTCAGCACTGTGATCTTGTGCTGGGTTTTTTTGACACCATTAAAATATCTAAACCCAATTTCAATAGTGGAAAAATATCTAATATTTTAAATAAGATTATAAAAGGTTTCAATGAATATCTGCTGCATCTGGGAGGGTAGGAGGGACTAACCTTCAGATTTCAAGAGTCTGGAATGAGGAATCTGCTGATAGGCCTTTAAAGTAAGTCACAGAAGAGCAGGTTGTCCTGTGAACCTGAGACAGGCTGTCAAGGGAAAACACCCTGGCCTACTCACTGGAAATGCTCAGAATAAAAAGACTGAAAAATCACTGTGCCATTGAGGAGCCCATTCACCTCCTTTGTGGAAATTAAGCTGGAATGTCAGAAATGTGGGGGTCTTCTCTAGCTAGATTTGTATTTAATGATAGGCCTATTTTATAGGTACATGCTGTGGGCTGGTTTAGAGTTACCAGGAGGCTGCTGTTCTCTCTGGCAAGTGGTAAGAATCTCGCTCCCTATATGTGAGTGCATGTAAAACGTGTCTGTAGCTATTTATATAAAATGAGGAGGAGGATGAAACAGTGGTTATTTCTGAAAACTTCTCTAAAACAAATCATCCATGCTTTTGTCTAGATAGTATGTATATGTCTGTCTAATACACAATTTATTTCAAAAATAAATTTATTTCTTCAGAAATAGCTGTCATTCTAAAAACACTGCCCTCCCTGAGGATGGAGCTGGTATCTTTTTTTGGAGCCACCATTTATCAATGTTTTGGTTGTAATTTGGTTATGTCATTTGAGACAGGATGTTCAGTTACTGGAAGTATAGAGAAGGAGAGGTACTTCAGTGGTGCAAGGAATTTTGTTATATACTTGGTAATATTTGTTTGAATTTTTTTTGTAAGGAACATAATAGAACTTGCTGTTTGGTAACACTTAACAGCTTCTGCAAGCTTCCTTTAAGTCATGGATTTCCATTTGGCTGGCCACCTTAGAAAAAAAAACAAAAGAAAAAGTGGTTAGCTACCCTTGCCAGAGGCAATCTGCATGTTTAGTTGCTGCAACAATAATCTAATGAAAAAAAGTCAATTTATCATATTTTTGTGACATTTCTTTTCTTTTTGAATTTTAAAGCTAAAAAAATCATTCACATAGATAAAAACTCTAAGGGAACAGCTTTGAAAAAAAACCTCCCTTACTCCAAGTTTTGGTGCTCCCTTCCTCATCAGCTCATGTTCCAACTGAGTATTAGACACCACTGAATCAGGACACTATTGTGACTAATTCACATGGAACCCCAGTTCTGCATACAGCATTCACTGTCTTTTTGGGAGTGCAATGAACCAAAGCACAGAACAATGGAGAATCAACTCCACTGTCAGTCTCAAGCAGCAAACAAACTTTGTCTTTCTTCCTAATGTTACACATGCTTGTTCATCGCATTTTTTTTCAATTCAGGAAATAAGTCTATTCTGTGATGTGGATGTACATACAAAATTGTTGGAAAAAATACATAAAACTGGTATATGGATGGACTGCAGTAAGTTCTTGCATTACAGATTTGAGGCCTCTCCTCACCGGATCTTTTCTGGACATGACTGAGACTCGATGCACATTTAAAGAATCCACTAAATAGTAGGCAAGCAAATGACAATTTACACTAATTGAAATTCATATGTAGTACTTAGGAGATTTTTAATTAGATCTATTTATATAAAAAGAAATAATAAAGACAAGAGCATGGCAGATTGTAGCATTTTCCAAGACTCAGGAATGACTTGGAATGAAGACTTTTGCTCTGTTCTTAGGTCTAACGCTTACTAGTAGTTTAACAACAGATGTGGCACTCAGTTTCTGTGTCAGTTTACTCATTACATGATGATATGTAAGATTTATCAATACCTAAATGATGGGGTTATCATAAAGTCTTTAAAAATGTTTGCTATGCAACCAGACACTCAGGTAGGAAAGGCTATCTAAATGTTAGGTTTTTACAGCTTGAGGTAGTGAAACTCAAGGTTATTGACCCTTGGAAATTACAAAATTCAGGAAAAAGGAGGTGTTTCCACTTGGAAACCGGAAAAAAAAGCACAACCTGCTATACAACTGCAAATTATTTTTTTCCATTTTGAGGGGGGAAAAAAGTTCAGACATTTTATTTGTTTATTTAAAATATTTAGCAGTTTCTCTGGGACTTTATTTCCAGGGATTTTCCATGCCCCTGCCAAGAATTTAAGAATGGCTGTTACCCCTCAGTAAGGGGAGTGGATTTGGTAAACCATGATCCTGCCACCTTGAGCAAGGATTCCTTTGGCTATTGGGCTCCTAAGAAAACCTTGTGTTCCCAGCACACAATTGCTTTGGGGCAGTGCAATGATATCTGCTTCCCTTTGGGTCAGGGACCCCAAAGCTTTCCTGATCTGAAACTGGGGGGTTTCCAAGTGCCCTGCTCCTAGGGAATGACAGAACACATGGGCTGTCCTGGGGCCAGGCCACACAGTTCATGCATGGTCTGCAGATCCAGATGTGTGGATGCTTGCAGGAGTCACCATTTTCCCTGCTGGCTGCATGGCAGGGGCAGCAGGAGCCCTGAGAAACCAAATTAGAATCACAGTTGTCAGCACTTCTGCTCTCCTTGGTAGAGTGTATCCCTCTGCCATCCTAATGCTGTGTGCTCTCCTCTTGAAGTCTTGGGACATTCTCAGCTTGCAGGAGTTTTGTGGGAGCTTGGTGGAATTCTCGTGGAGTGCCTGAGGGTTTGTTTGGCCAGGAAGAAGGAGCTGGGCCAAGAATCAAGACAAGCTCTTGGGAACTGTGACACTTCTATATTGAATTTTTGTCTGAGGTGAAGCACGCTTTTCTTTGTTAGGAGAGACGTGTCAAGCTGTAATTAGAGTTTTGGGATGGTACAGCTTCGAGTCATTGTGCAAATCTCTGTTAGACCGACTTCTAGACAGCTCTGCCAGCAGTGCCCAGCTCAGCAGCAGGCCCTCAGCATTTGTGTCTCCATGCTGAATTGTTGAAGAGTGTTGCTAGAGAACAGTTTTAGAGAGCTCCCGAATTTCAGTGCTCATTAATTCTCTGTGCATTTGCATTGATGTAGGAAGCCCCTGCATTTGCTTCATAAGCCTTACCAATGATCTTCCCTTGCTTGGAGATGCTTTGGGTGCAAGATACCCAGGTGACTCAGACACCAGTCCTAGAGGTCTATTGTACCAGAACTCACAGCAACTCACAGCAGACCCATTGGGTTCTAACAAAATTCTTTGATTTACTGTACTCTGCTAAACAATTGAGAACAGAAGGATATGAAGAAAAACACTGACTGACTTGAATAGAAAATGAGAGAATAACAAGCTTATCGTAGCACTGATTACGTAAATAAACGTGGAGGAGAAGTTTGTGTGCCTCTGGCAATCAGCTGAAATGACTATTTCAAATAAGAGCTCTCTTTCTGCTCAGTAGAAAGCATCTTCTTTACACTGATGCTCATTGTCTGCTTCAGAAGGGAGAAGGAATTGTTTCCTGATCTGAGCTGGGCCAGTGCATGACACAAGGCAAGCACAGTTTGAATCTCCAGCCTTGCATATGGCATCCCACCTTCTCCACTGTGAAAGGGATAAGGGTTGTGAAGATTGCTATAGAAACACTAGTGATGTCCTTACTGTTCCAGGCTTTGGCTGCTTTTCCTGTTATTCACCAGCTGGTGACCACAGAGGCTATTTTCGTGTCAAAAGTGACTTGGTTTTATTACTGGATATTGAGATGGTCTCGACTGAGGCCTAGAACCTGATGTCCTCTCCCTACAGCGTGATTCCAGGCTGAACACCTTCAAAACTAGACTTTCCTCTCAGGATTTACCTCAGTTCTAATGGATAGCAGCAGAGGAAGCAAGAAGGGAAGTTAATTGAGATCTTTGTTACCTGAAGTATGGCTTAGGAAAGCACCCAGAGGAGTTCAGGAAGCACAGGAAAAGCTGAGTGATTGGCATTTCAGTCCATCCAGAGAGTGATTATGTAGGGAGGCCAGTTTTGAGCCTTGAGTCTAGGTCTTCTAGTGAGGTTCAAAAGTGTTGGCCTGGATAGATGTTCATTGGCTGGCCTAAAGCACTCCCTTCATGTTTTCACTACTCCCTGTTGCTACTCCTGTACAGATGGTATGGTCATAGCACTGATATGGGAGTAGTACAGGCTTCTTGCTTTTTAGCCATATATGAGTTCCTCGGCCATGAGCAGAATTCTTCATGATTTCAGATGTAGATTAGATAGTGTCAATTGTTATGAAGGATTCTTTTGCATTACCAGCAGTAGTTCAAGGTATTTTAAAGTCTAATTTGTTCATAATCAGCTTGCAGCACGCTTGGATACATTCTGTGCTTTCCTCATCATATCACATATGGGATCTACTGTTGTTTCAGTGGAAAACTCTCCTGCTGAAGAGTTAACAGAAAGCAAAACTGTGCTTTTGATGACACAAGGACCATTTGTGGTTGTGTAGTTAAGGAGAATTTTGCTTACACTCATCTTAGCAAGTAAAGTTATCAGAGAATTTTTTCTGGTGTAATAATGGCTTTGTAGCAACCCTGATGAAAGGATTGTGGAATTCTGCATCCCAGAGAAGCACAGGAGACCCAAATAATCATTGTGCCTGCCCTAGCAAGGCTGAGCTTCACTAGCTGCTTCTAGTGATGGAGTATGCCTGCAGCCAACTGTTTGGGTGCCTGGACTTTCTTCTTGAAACCTTTTAATTTAAAATCAGTTAGACAAGTATTTTCAGAATTTAAAACAAAGTGATTTAACAGATAATTTTGTAACCTGTGAGTTTAAATTGCAGGAATACGTCCATTAGCTAAATTGAAAGTTAATAGAGCATTTGTCTTACACCAAAGAATCTGGCCTTACAGTAAGGAGGGACATTCCTTTGCCTGTCTGGAAGGGGTTTATAACAGGATTACAGTTAGCTCTGTAACTCTAGCTGATTTGATCTGAGGCCAGGAAAGAGAGATGGAGCAGCTCACATAAAAATGCAATCTCATACAGTATTATTTCATCCTTGGCAGTTCTTTTGCCTTCTTGTCTTACCTAGCTGTATGTGGAGGATCACTGACTCCACTCTGACTGTACCAGCTTGTATTTGGAGTCTTGGAAGAAGGACATATAAATCTTGTGTGGTACTGGTTGCCCGACCCCCCAGGAGCAGAAGCAGAAAGGCCGTAATTCATACAGTGCTGAATAAATCCACGAGAGAACTTGGCAGAGGAAAGGAGCTAAAGGTTAGTTGATCTGAACAATCTCAAATTAACACACACCACCTGCCTGCTCCCCCTCCCCCCATCAGATTTGAATCAGCTCTTCTGAAGCCTAGAAGTGCTTTCCAGTAACCCACTTTATCAAGAGCAAAAATAATTCCTATGGGAATAAACAGCTAAAGCAACCATGATTTTTGCCAGTCAAAACTACTGGGCCAAATTCTGCAAGTCCTCCATCTGTATTCTGTTAAATTACTGCTGGCATCAAAGTGAATAATTTTGCTTGAGTAAAAGGATAGTGATGGCGTGGTGCTGCTGGACTGAGTGTGTGTGTCTGGATCTGTTTACTACTTGACTGTGAGAGGACCAGTAACACTTGTCTGTCACATCAGTGAGCAAGGAGCCATGACTTGTGTTTGCCAAGTGAAAAAAATCACACCAAATGAATAGACAGAAGGACCCAAAATCACAGCTGGACTGACAGACAAGAATTAGAGAAATAAACATGACTGCATGATTTGTCTGCAAGATCTACATTTTAAAAAGAGGGTCTGGCAGTGTTTTT
Source organism: Dicrurus megarhynchus (assembly GCA_013399195.1). Classification (NCBI taxonomy): domain Eukaryota; kingdom Metazoa; phylum Chordata; class Aves; order Passeriformes; family Dicruridae; genus Dicrurus; species Dicrurus megarhynchus. Next base: position 557,865 of record VXAD01012523.1, read on the forward strand.
AAGAATGTTAGGAGACTTGGAAGGACATGTTTTTGTCTGTGTTCACCGTACTGTAGAAAGCTCTCACCAGTCTTTCTCCTCCTTTAGCATGCTGCCTGTGAGGACGGCTGTGCAGGTAAGAAGAGCAAGCCCCACATGGCAGCAGGTTGGTGGGGATAGCCTGGCAGAAAAGGAGCCTTCATGGAGCCCTGAGAAGCAGCCTTGCTTACTCCAGCAGCCTTGCTGGAGTAAGAAGTAGCCTTGCTTACTCCAGGGCTTCTTTTGTTTGGAACAGTGTGGGTAGGTAGGGACGGTCCATGGGAAATTGAATCTGAAATAATAGAAGAGAGAGGAGAAAAACTGCAGCATAAGGCTGCAAATGTTAGTAAACTGTAGAAATGCTCTGCTCCAAGTGTCTTTATCTGATGGTGTTCTTAAATTACAGCAGGACAGACTTCCCATTCCTCCTTTGATGCTGTTCTCTATGTGAAGGGAGTTTGGATTCCCCAAAGGATCTTAGTATATTTAGCAGCTTTTTCAACTTTGTAAGGAAATAGTTGTAACTTAGTTGATTTATTAAATATGTGCTTTTAATGGAATCCTAGAATTGCAAACTTCCTAGGTTTTAGGGTGTCCTTTCTTATTTTGTTTACTGAGCTTTCTAAGGGATGAGCTAATTATGTTACAGCCAATTCAAAGCAGCCATGTGTGTGCCCTGTGCAGCTTTTAAACATTTGCTGAAAGGTATAACAGGTGGCCAGGTGGCAGGTGGTCGTAAATAATCCTTTGCTGTATTAAGTTAGGATTCAAACACGCAGCTAAATTGTCCTCTGTCTTCTTCCCATGTTCTTCTGTGAAGATGTGTCTGTGGGTTTTCCTGAGGGCCGTGCTTGGTGGGCATCGTGACGTTGTGCTGAACACTGAAGCAAGATAATTTCCACAATTGTTATCTGAGTAAAAATGAGGTTTTGTTGGACCTTCCCCCAACCACCTTTTGTTCATTGTGGCTTCCCTATTCTGTATTTTCCGCTCCATGAGCCCCATTTCGCCAGCCCACAACTTTGTCATAGGTGTAAATGTCAAGTGGCTTTAAAAATGAATCAGAGCACAACTTCTGTAACCCTTGGGCATCTGATTTTCCCCATCTCTCTACTTGCCCTCTAAAATGCTCTCTGTAATTACTTGGCATGGCCTAAGTTGGACTAATTACTAACAAATAAGCTTAAAGTGAGTTACTGGAACTTACTCAGTTCCTCGGCCAGATTTCAGACTTCTCACATATTTTTCCTTACTTGTAACAGCTAATCTGTTTAGTACCTCATCCCACACCATATTAGCATCAATGCCAGGATTTGTGGGGGTTTCCAAAAGTACTCATTTGTCATTTGGTCTCAAATTAGACCAAAATGCAAACTTTATAAAAACAAATTTTATTTCATTTTTCATGAAGTTAGTCTTTGTAATTTATTGCATTTTCAAGCCTTAAAGATATTTTATATTAAAGGTTATATTATATATAAATATTAAATTAGAAAAACACAATAAAAATTTAATGGTAAATATTATTTTAAAATTTAAATATGAAATACAAATATAGACAGATGAAACAATTAAAACTTTCAGGATTTTTGTGGGATTTACTGCTCATATTGTCAACCCAATTGTTTGCCAAGGTAAGCATGAATTTGCAAAATGTTTTGGTCTACCTGAGATGACTTCTTTTAATTTCTGCAAAATCTCAACCATAAATGTCATCTACAGTTGTGCAAGCAGGATTATTTACTGGAGTGAAATAATATAATGATGTGGCTTTAAGGAGGTGTTTTGGTTTATTCAATGAGCATGGATTTACTCAAAAGGCTCTGGAGGCTCAGAGGGCTCTAACCCCACTTTTCCATCTAATTAGCAATGGCCAGTATGATAGATGCACCCCTCATCACACAGTGTAGTTACAGCTGGATGGCTATGAACCCCATGTAGTCGTTAATTCCCAGAGAATACAGGCAGAGATGAAGGGTTGAATGGAGCCCATGTTTGTTCAGAGATTTCCTTGCTGCCTAGTGATTTACAGTTTCAAGTAGTTTAGTGTGCATGTGGTGAGTTTGCTGTTTCTTGCTGTATTTGGTGCCCTGTATAATCCCTTGCCGGAGGTTTGTTCTGTCACTTACGAATGGGTTTAAGGGTGACTGTGACACTCAGAGTGCAGTTGGGATTGGGTAAAATTCAGGAATGTGCATGGCCTTGGGAGTTGGCTTGGGAGGCATCATGGCCTTGAAGGGTACATTTGAGGAAGCCTTTGTAGCTGGGCCAGAAAGTGGGCTTGGGGTGCTAATGGAGCTTTATGAATCCATCTGGAAGATTATGTGGTCTTGGGACAAGTATCAGCAGTCTTTGATGCATTTGTCTAGCCCTCTGTGTATGTTGGGACTGACATATATCGCTCTGCTGGAAGGTCTTTTTTTGACCTTTTATTTGATATTTCCACGGCAATTTGCTCCCACTGGAGAGCAGTCCTCACATAGTTCTTGTGGTGTGCTGGGTAGAAGAGAAGTGAGGCCAGGCAGCTGTTGAACTTCTGATTTCTAATCCAAGATTCACTATGAATGCTTTAATGGGACCTTTTGAATACATTTGTCATCACACATTCCATACAAAATCAGACAGCAATATTAACTGTTCATTCATTGAGCATAACTATATTTATATACAGTATGAGTACATATAATTATAGTCACGTGCAATACCTGAAGTTGGTATTGCTGCATGCAACTGTGAACTAATCTGGGAGGTCTCATACACAGAAAATAGCTGGAGAAGTGTTGGTGAAAGGGAAACTAAGCTGAAGGATAAAAGTACCTGGCAAAAAGCATTGTTTGTGCTTAGAAAACAAGTATGTTTGAGGAGCAGCATTAAGTACTGCTGGTAGGAACACCTCAAAATGTTCTCCCAAGGACAGACCAATATTTACATAGAATGAAATCTGTGTTCCTTTTTCTCCAAGTGTATAAACTGCAGTGGTTTTATTTTTGGTGCCAACTTCCAGTATTGTACAGCACCTATAATTTGTGTATGCACAGCAGCTCAGCTCCAAAAAGGAAGGTTAGTTTGTCTTAAGGGAGGTATCCAAAAATGAAAGCCATCCCCTCCTCTCCCCGGGGTGCAGTTTTGAAAAGAATGAAATGTAACTGTCAGAAGACCAACAGCTTTGTTCCAGGTGCTCAGGAAGTAATGGTAATCCAAAACATTATTCCTCTCTTCCCCATACTGGTGTGTTCTTGAGAGGGAATGCACTATGGCAGAGATGACAGTCTGGGCAGCTCTTCCCAAGAAACTCAGAGTATGGAGCATGTTCTCAGCTCATGCTGCAGGAATCAGCCTTCTAAGAGAAACTGGAAAATTACATGAGCACCAAGGTCCACACCTATAATTTATTTTCTCTCCTTTTTTCCTCCTGTCATTCACTTTTCTGATTTTTTTTTTTTTTGGGGGGGTCTTTTCACCCTCTATCCACCTCCCACACTCCTTTGGCACTACTGTTCTTCCCTGTTGTTCCCTCTCCATTTCTTCTTTTCATAACAGGACCAATCCATCTCCCCTCTTTTTACTCCTTGCAATTATTTTCTCTCTTAAAAGGTATTGCTGCTTGCTGTGCCTTGAACACTGGCTTTTTAGAAAAAACCAAACTTGCCTCCAACAGCAAATTCCTTGCAAAGTCTCCTAGGTGTGTTTTTTTGTCTATTTTTCACTTAATTTTTGGCACAATCTCTCTTCTTTAACATGTTAGTCAACAGAACTATTAGCTACCTTGGTTACTCTTCTAAGCCTTGTCACCTCTGCATAGCCCTGGTACTTAGCAACAAACATCCCAGGGTATTTTTCTACAGACTTTCTCCTGAACCTCTCTCTCCCCATATGAGAATGTTTATAGCGAATTATCCCTCCCCAAAGTTCGAATTATTTGGCTCTGAAAAGCTAGTAACACTGCTGCAAACAAGGAAGATCAGATGTAGAACTTCTCTTCAGGAAAACGCTGTGAATAAGCAGCAGCAAAAACAATGGCAGTAACCTCAGTTACTCAGTAACCTCAGGGTGCATGGGTCACTTCACAAAAAGTTAAAGGTGTCCTTTGGTTTGGCTTTCCCATGTTGTGTAATTGTGTATTTCTTGTGCTTTAATCTAAGTCTATACAAAAGGTTTCTTCCCTGTTTGTTATTATGCACATCACGTGAGACCTTCAGCAGCAGGTGTGGTCTGTGGATTTGAGGCTGTATCACCACTGGAAATAGTAGGCAACAGCAGTCTTACAGTATTAACTGTACAAAGTCAGGAATAAGACTTCATTATATAAATCACTTGTACCCATTTGTCTTGAATGCTGCTTTTGTTTCCAAAACCCCAAAATTTTAGGTATCCTCACACCTATAACACATTTAACAGTAAGATAAGGTTCCAACAAAAAGGTGACATACATTGTCAGAAAGCTGACAGACTGATAAATGAGGTTGCTAGAAGATTAGATTTATATAGATTAGAGAATGGTAAATAAGAGGTGAAACACAAGTATGCAAGGCAAAAAGGGAAAGGCTGTATGGCTTGGAAATCTTCATAAAACGTCATTGACCCATGCAGCTCATTGCCGTAGGGCATCAATGACATTAAAAGGCATTATACATATGGCTTCCAGAGGTCACAGTTACAGGAGAGAATATAAGGAATTTCTAAGGCACAGGAACTCTCCTTGCCTTAAGTTGGAAGCCCACCACTGAGATGAATCTTTCATTAGGCAAGTTAAGCTGTAGCTGCCTTCAGAATTTCTCACTGTTTAGATCAGAGGAACCAGCTCTGTCTGAGAATAAATTCTAAACTCACCAGACTGCAGGTACAACATAGTTGGGAGTTCCTGTCTTCCTATTGGACTGGAAATTTGAGTCTCACTTATGTGCGCAGTGGCTGTCGTGTGACTTTCACTGCTGGTGACTTCCGTGTTAAGGCAGAAAAGAAAGTGGTAAAAATGAGCCTCATTTCATTGAGTTTATGTACTATCGTTAATTTTTCAGATCCTGGGTTTGGCAAAAAAAGGAAGCGGAGTAGTGGTCACTATAGAAGATTCAAATGTAGAAGATTTACATTCTGGTGACAAAGAACTATGTCTTTCCTGTCCATTATGTGTTAGTAGCCCCCACATGAAGGCATTTCCTGCTCAAATCCTGTTGTGGCTGAAGTTCTCTGAAATAAGTTTTCTTTTAGCCAGTTTTAATTTAGCTACTTTTCTGCTTACTATGCTGTCTACATTTTGAATGTTGTACATAGAGAGCCCCACAGAAGCACAGAATGGCACTTTCTGCCCAACAGACCACTGACAAGATCACGCAGCAAAGGGAAGCCCAGTTTTATTAATGGAAGTGGGAATAAGGTACCCCAATCATAATGGCTGTGTGTGCCAGTGGTTACTCTCCCTGGTACCTTTAGAAGCAGCTCTAGGAGAGGTACCACACATCCCTTCTGTGGGGTGGAGCTTGTCCAAAGTTTAATGCTTTCTCTTGGCTCCGGGGAGCCCTGGCTGATAACACAGCACGCTTGGGCTGGCTGAGGGAAAGCATGGAAGGTGTGTTCTCTCCTGCAGAACATGACCATCACCACAAGCCACCTTGTGAATCCTGCTTTTGAATAGATGCTGTTAGGCAGCCACAGGGAAGTCTGTGGTCTTCGAAGCAAAACACATTTTAAGAGTTTGCAAATATATTCATGTAATTCCAGACTGTAATCTGAAGTCCTGAGAGCTCTTAAATGGTTTTTGAGATGGAAAATCCCACCAAGTTGTAGTTCTAGTAAAACCTGTAGCTGCAACCACAAAGCTTCTTCCTAGGTTTTCTGAATGATAACTGTTTCTTATGGCTCTAGTTTAAAAGACTGAATTTACACATTTTTGTAACTTTCATTCACTACAAGTAGTCACAATAGGGAGGAATCAACGAGTTTGAGTTTAAAGAGTGAAGTTTACCCCAGGTATTTTTCTGCAACTGGATGATTTTTCATTTTAGAAGTTAAATCTGAGCCCATAAAACATAAGCCTTAGCGTAAGATTTTTATAATCATATAATGAACTGTCTCCAGTAAGTAATTACCACTTCACTTTTTTCTAGCATAATAAAAATCTTGAAATGGAGATCTGCAATATTTTGCCAAATTAGTTGCTTAACTCGGTACTATTACAACAGGTCCTCCTGAGCAGAGTAGTTCTCCCTCATGAAAGATACTGATGCTAGAAGGCCTTAATAAATCAAACATGAACCAGACAGCACCTCATGGAAAGCACCCCAAGGATAGTACCAGGTGAATTGGCAACTCATAGCATGGCAATCCCTGTTCAGGGTTTATTTATAGGCAGGTATTTTGACCCTGGAGGTTGGTTGGAGCCCCGACAGTCATTTTCTTCTCACATTGCACAGAGAGGCACTGGGCAATTATCACTTAAGGGGTTTTGTGTGAGTCAATGTTGTTCCACTGGGAAATACCAGAGTAACTTGCTAATGGCTTCAGAGCAGTGGGCATGCAAGAGCTGACAACACAGCGGATGTTAAGAGAGCAGAGGGTGGGAAACAAGTAGGTATTTTCCCCACTGAGAAGCCTATAAAAACCTTGTCTTGAACATGTCTTCAGTTGTGTGGGCTCATGTTCTTATGCACTCTTACCATCACTCTTTTCAACACCAATCTTTCAGAGATACTCCAAGTCTTAGTGCTTAGTCTTGCAACAATAATGGTTCTTGAGAAAACTGTAGCCTCAGAGTGGAACCAAAAGGCTCAGAAACCCAGAGGGATTAAAAGAGTTATCAGATTTGTTTCAGGTGTTATAGTTTCTAAATAGCTTTTGAGGTGGTTTTTTTCTTCAATTTTTAAGGACTTAATGCAAGAAATATTTAATATGATGCATAATAATCTGCCCAAATCAAGTGACAGACACTGCACAAAAATGAACAATGAGTCATTAGGAGAGCAGGATAGGAGAGCAGGACACAAGCTTGTATTTTTGGAGTCCTTTTCTTGTGCCTTGGTGACAGGACCAGCCACTTCCTTTGCATAACAAACATGTAATAATTTCTATATAATTTGAAGAGGTCTAGATCCTCTTATTCTGAGCCACACAGATGGGAAGGAAAACCAAAACTTTTCCAGGAAGGAGCCTGCTGTGCAACGCCATTTTTCTGTTGTTCCTTTAGAGGATGAGTAGAGGCTATATGCTGGCCTTGAACCCGAACGTGCCCTGCAAATATCTCAAATGAGCTTCACAAAGTTAAAAGGTTCATTTAAATTGCAATCCCATACTTGGTTTTGGAATAGTTATTTACTGTTTCAACAACAGTAAATGGGAGGGAAGGTAAACCATGACATAACAGTAGAATACATTTCAAATCTTCTGTTTAGTGTCTGTAGGAGTTGTCTTGGTAGGTGTCTTTGCTTCTCAGATCTTCTAACCAAACTAAAAGTTGTGGGTGGATAGATAGCAAGAGGTGGTAAAAGACAGACAGAAATAGCTCTCAGCAGGAGAAAGGGCCAACACGGCCACGCACAGCCACAGGCAGTAAGGGCAGTCAGAGGTGCCCCTGGAACAGGCCAGGTATTACTGCTGGAAGGCCCTTAGAATTACCTGCTCCCTGGCACACGCAGCAGTGATGGTGCTGATCACAGAACCCTTTATCGAGAGTTTTATGATGCTGTACAAATCACTCCCAGCTAAAATTTGTATTCTGAGTTACACTGACAAGCATTTGCAGATTAGTGATTTCAGATGTTTTCAGTTTGTTCATTCCTACATCTTTGCTAGCGAAAGAGTATAGTTGGGGGCTTCCAGGTTTATGGCACTTCTTTTAAGTTTCTGTTTCCCAAAGTGATGAGAAACTTAGCACACATGCAGTGCAGAGATGAAAACTCAAGGGAACTCCTAAAAGACTATGATTTATGAAGGATTTAATGGCTGTTACCTCATACCACTTTCTCCTGAAGTGACTCCTTGTCACCCCTTTTCTATTTTTACTCTCTATCTTCACCTCACCTTTTCCTGTACTCACGTGCCATAGAATTTGAGTTAGTATCTTCTGTAGCAAATCTCAATAGTTTGGGTTAAGTTATCAATTAATTTTAAATTTAGAATATAAGGTTTAGCTTTCCAAAATGCATGCACTGCATTTTTCCACAGGAATGAGGGAAGAAAATATTTGTGTTTGCTAAATTAACACACCTTACTTGTCACATCATGCACCAGTACTTGGCAAAATAGCATCACTGAGGTATACAGGTACCCAGTCCTCCTCCATTTTCTTCTTCCCATGAAGGGTCTCGAGCAATCTGTTAAAATAGGTGATCTGCTGATGAAAACCTCCAGCATAAAGCAAAGCACAAAAGGTAGTCAGAAATTATGTAAAAAACCAAGCCGAAACAAAACGAAAAAGCTCCAAAAATCAAGGAATATCCTTAACTAGGGACTAGGGATTGAATGATGCATTAGCAGTTTCCAGGAAAGCTGATGGTCATTGTAAACTTTTAACTTTCCAGTTCCTTAATTATAAATAAGTAGTGAAAAGAATACAGCAGCAGCTATGTAAAGTTATTGCCCAGGAAGAATTACTGCTTTTGTGCAAAAAAGCCAGCGTGCCCAAAGGGGTGGGGAATTGCCCTGTCTGCCTCAGGGCAGTGAGTGGAGGTGTGAATGCTTACACAGGCTGGAGGTTTGTCCACTGTGCTCTCTTCTGCCTTCCCCCTGTGGCAAAGATCCAAACAGAGTGCATCTCTTAAGTCTCTGTGGAGACTTAGTGGTGTGGGACAGGAAAGAAATGGTTGATTTGTTTCAAATATTGATGCACACTGGTCTGCCCATTTGTATTTGGAGAGTCCTTTCTGGAGAAGTGGTGCACAGGTATTACAGAAGGAGTCAAAGAAAATCAATGTTCATATTAAAGGCTGCAATCCAGCAAAGGTTGAGCAAGAAGGGAAATGGAGACCCTGAGTCCCCTGCTCTCTACCTCACTTGGAGAAGAAATGTTGGGCAGCCAGGAGCTGGGAGAACGTCAGTCCAACCACAGCCCCAAACCTTCTGATGTACCTTAGACCCTAGCCCTAACTTTTTGTGGGTTTTTAAAGAGTGTTTTGCTGTTTTGTAGGTGTTTCCTAAAGATGTTGGAAAGACCAAGGCTTTACTTTCCTCCAACACAAGAGCAGCACTCTGGTTCTTCATCTTGCACTTCCCTTTTGTGCTTGTGTGTATGAAAAGGAGGTTTAATCATGTTTTCCATTCTTTCTTTTGAGAGCCTTAGAGGAAAGAGCAAGGGAGAAACAGTGCTATTACAGGTAAGCTTCCACATTATCTGCAGCTAGAGTTGACAAAAATAGCACACAAGTGGGACCACAGCAAGGACTAGGGTAAGGAACAGTCAGGGAAAGACAGGGAAGTTCCTGGGGTATAATGTCAGAGTAGGAAGAGATATCACGAGCCCTGATCACCAATAGTAATTAACTCTCAAGTACTGTACAAGGATCTCTACAGATCTTGCAAGGTATAACAAACAAAGAGTAATTGTTAAGTAGGATGATTCACTCTTAAAAATTATTAATCATTCTATGAATTTTGATGAGGATGAAGAGATATAAAGTATTAATTGCTATGTGATGGTTAATATATTCTCAGGTTGTGATAGTCCTAATTAAAAAAAAATTATGTTCACTTTAGCAAGATTCATTCCAGGATATGATACTATTAATTATGAGCATAGGCATTAAGATTCTGCCTGCAAAAAGACAGTTCTGGTCCTGGATGAATTTGATCTGTCAAAGTTGATGATAGTTATCTGAGAGCATTTTCCACAAAAATGCTTTTATGGGGGACCTGGTTTTGTAGTCTACAGATACTCTGGTGATACTGAAGGGAACAGAGGTGTTTCTGTTGTCTATGATATGTGGATCTGGGGCCTTGAGATCAGCAATTCAAAATTAACAAACACAGTTTATATAATGCCATATTTCAGTGATATCTTACTGTCAACATTTCTTTCTACCTGTAAAGCTCTTCTTACAAAGTTTGTAGCAACAACTATTTTTCCCTAGTCTTGGTGATATCGAGAACTTCAGTAAGGAAGCATAATTCCCTATAACAGAAGTTCAGTAGCCTGCCTTGGTCTATTCTGTAGTGTAACACATAAAGTTATCCTTCTTTTCCCTGCCTCAGTAGTAGCACTACTTAAAAACCTGTCCTGGATAGTGAAAGCTAAACCAGTTTCCCCACACAGGACTGAACTCTGACAAAATGGGAGCCATGGGAGACAAATTCTGTCTAAAGTCTTGACCAAAGCAGAGAACTGTAAAAGACTGGCTTCTTGAGTAATGTAATCTTATTTCTGTGGTGCAGTTTGAAAGTGCTGTAGTTCCATGAGTGTCACTAAGAGGTTATGTGGGATGAAAAGCCCATAGGTTGGCAGCAGTGCAGGCTCCGACCATGTGGTAATATGAGAGGAACTTTATTCCAGAAGCACCTCTGCTGTACCTCTCCTCTACCCCTCAGGCTTCTCAAATGCCATCTTTTTTTTCTCTGAGCAGAGAGCTCTTCCATGTCTGCTTCTGATAATGTGGGGATCACCCAAGCATGGTACAAACTTTGTTTTATAATTACTCAAACTTTTGAAGAGGTATTGTCTAAAATGTGAGCTTTACAGCTGAAATATGGTGCAGAAAGTTTGGAATCAGGCTATTCCAAAGCAATCTGAGTCATGAGTTAGCAATAGTGTCAGCTCTAGCTAACTCACCCTTAGGTTCTCAGATTTGTGCTGTCATCTTGGGACTTGTTTCAGCAGTATCCATCTGCATTACAATCAAGTAAATAAACTTGCTGTTTGATTCAGGTTTATAGTAATTTTATTAAAGTTCAAACTCTTTTGTTAGTAGCATGTATCAGTTTTAAGACAAGACATTTATATGTACATAATTCTCTAGGGTAGGGAATTCCTGTGAGTTTGTGAAATAAAGATTCCAGACATGGTTTGTTCTTATTCAGAGAAAAGCAATGGAAACAGCAAACCAATTGTTTCAGGTTTGTCTCACATGAGGGTGAAACTGAAGTCACTTCACAGATGTCATTGGTAGGATAAGGCATCCCCAGGATAAGACCGAAGAGGGTTACATTCACTGAGCTACTCCACATCATCCCTTGGTGAGAATATTCACACATCTCTGTTAACTGAGCTAATAGTGCAATATTGTGTGGAAAAATAGAAGTCACAAGGGTCATCTGAGTATAGCACTGATCAGGTGATAGCCTGAAGCATGAAATCAGTTTATGTATAGATGGTATAGGTATGAATAACTAACTTATACAGCACCTTCTTAAAACCAGCACTCAATGTAGAATGCTCTGATCTTCATCAGCATGGAGGTCTGCACTCTTCCAGCTCTGTGGGAGATCATCTTCACTACACTACGTAAAACTATGAGTCATTCACCGTTAAAGGCCATCCTGGTCAGGACAGCAAGGACGAGATGATATCTACATTCAGTTGTAAATAAATATTAGCAACCATTTCAATAAAAAACAGACTAATAGAGTTCGACCATAAAATGAAGAAGTCTGCAGACATTCAACCAGTGATTAATAGATTCTGGTGAGGTTTTTTTTTGTTCAAAGACTTTATTGCCACTTAATAAATAAGAAACCAAAGCAGATAGTAAGGTTTTCTTCCTTGTTATCTGCAGCACTGATGATGATTCCAGATAGTTGGCCCTAGATGCTTGGATTATCTGCGTTTGGCAGCACGTCTTTCATCTATTCTCTTTACAGCAGTCTTCACCCATGGCTGATTAGCACGTACGCAGATCCTGATACCTTTTGCGTTGATAAACCTGTACGAAAAAGGAAAGAAAACCAGATAGGCATCAAATTCCAGTCGCTAAACCTGGGTCTGCTGGTTCTGGTTTTTATTAAGAACATGAGGAAAAGTGTGGTAAAACAATACTAAATGCTGGAGTTTGTAGGTTTTAGTTGGAATAACAGCAGTTAGAAATGTTAGTTCCCTATTTATGACAAACATGGTAATGTGTATATTTGCTGATGTTAAGATAACCAAGCATACCTGCTATCCTGGGATTTTATCTTAAATCATGATGAACATTTATCTCCCAGGAGCAGATCCCAGATTTGATAAAGACACATGCTTGTGAGCTCAAACAACCAAACACAGCTCCTAGCAGGACTCAGTTACCCCATATCCTTTCACATGGACTTTCCCTTTGACTCAATTCATGCACGGGGCCTCTGGCTGCTCCACCCTTGCTGAGATTTCTGCCCACTCACTGGGCACAGAGATGTGACTGGTCACTGAGCTTCCTGCCATTATTCATGAGCAGCACACATCTCCCAGCTCCCTGAGGCCCACTCCTCTCCCCTCACTCCCTTGGCTGCCAGCTGACTCCTTGATGGAAGAACCGGAAGGGTGACCTGAACTAGCCAGATTTAGAGAGTTGGGCCATGAATTGAATTCTGATGCCCCTTCCCTATTTGATGATATTGTGTTTGCATAGGGAATTCTGAAGGGTTCACTGGGTACTTACATGATGGCATCTGTTGGTACTTGTTGCTTTTCATAGCTCACGAGATTTCGGATGTTCAGTTGCCTTGGAGACAGAAGTGCACAACTGTATTTGCGCATGGACTGACTACTAGCACTCCCTAGAAGGGAAAAACAGATAAATGAGAAGAGAATAAATATTTTATTGATATTTGCTTAATTGCTTAATGAACCAAGAATTCCAGAAAATTTCCAGTTGTGCTTAGACCATGAGTGTCCCATGATATACAGCCACAATACCAGTTATACCAGAGAGCTTCAGATATTTTCTGTGATGCATCCCACCATCACTAAAGTGTTGTCTATCTCTAGGGAGTCACTGCTTCCATAGCAGTAGAAGTGTTTGACATCGTTCATAATTAGGTCTGCATCATCTGCAAGTAAGTACCCATGTGGAGGTAGTGCTTACAACTGGAACTTTATTGGGTGGATTTCCACATATCATTTGAATATGGATCAGTAATTCCTCCTACTTTCTGAGTGAAGAAAAGGAATGCAAGGCTACTTCTCTCACTGTGGATATCCAAAAGTAGCATTAACAAAAATTGTTGACAGAAAGGGAGATCTATCTGCCAGAAGAATCAGTGCTTATATCCTTTGGCTATGACTCTGATTTCATAGGCAGTGGAATGCTACTTAATCCTTGCATTCCTCCAAGATTTTGATACAATTCAGAGAAATACACTGCTCATTAATAAAGACTATAGTGATATTAGTGTAAAATTTTCAGGGTACTCATTTTCTTACTTGATGGTAACTAAAAATGGGAGCTCATTTAGGTGAGGTGAAGCATAGGCATACATTAGTTAAGCCTCCACTTGCTAGTTTCTGGTTTTCTCCCTTTCAGGAAAGACAGGTTTGGGAAAACATGTGGGGGACAAAAAGAACTCTGCTCTACTCTGTGTTTTTTTTATAAAGAATTTATAGAGCCCCTGGCTTGAGAAAAGTCCGAGAGCTGTTCTGGTGCACCTTGCTAAGTATAAAACCTGCTGCACGTAGTCTCGCTATCTGTGAGCTGTTCTTTGTTTGAAATAATTGGAATAGCTGAGGCAAACACACATCAGTCTTTGGAGAAGTTGTGGGATAGCCCGTGTACAGGTACTGGCAGAGCTGCTAATTCCTGAGATTTTGTTTGCCTGAAGGAATATCTCTCCTGATCTTCCTTTAGTCACGAGTATCACGACATAGGTTTTTTTGTGATTCATTACACATTTCTTTCTGCCTGAGACTGGTTTTCAAAATGTGGCATTAAAAGAGCTCAAAGACAGCCAAGCAATCCTTACTAGTCCTGGAAATATTTCCTCTGCTACTACACGATCTTTGGGGAACGGATGCAGAGAATAGCAGCAGAGCTTCTCTAAGCCTGGGAACAAATCCCAACTGCTCTGCACCTATAGCTACCCTTTTTTCCCAGGTGTATTTGGTTTTTTTATCATGCTTTCTAGTTCTTTTTTTCTTTCTCTTTAGGCAATCTCAGTGTGCTTTTTCGGACTTGGTGATACTTATAGGCCAATTATACAGCCTGGAGAATGACATTGGGAACTGGCAGTGTGTGATATGAAGCCACTGTTGCCAGGATGAAGAGCAGTGTCACCCATCCAAATTGGGGACTGTAGTGGGATGTAGCTGGGGAGGCAGTGGGTCAGCATAAAGGCTGTGCAGCTTCATAGTCTTGTAAATGCTTAGCAGGTCTCAGTTTGGCTTTGGTGTGGTTTTGTGAGGATACCTTTTCTCTGTGTTTCTGAGTGCATATTTGTGGGTTTGCATATGGCTTGTGTATCGGTGTTTTGTGTGAAATCTAATTGTGATGAGATGATGTGTGGTAATGGGTCTGCATTCATGTTTCTCCATGGTACCTGGAGCCTAATCCAAAGGTCAGTGACCTAAACACCACTATAGGCAAACTTATTTAAAGCATGGCCAATAAACATGGCTCATCTCAGGGCTCATAACTGGTCTCAAGGATGGTCAATTGTATGACTCAGTGAAAA
>VXAD01012524.1:0-47616 GCA_013399195.1 Dicrurus megarhynchus
GAGAGCCGCCCTGGTGCAGAGCAACCATTTCCTTACCAAGAAGGGAAGCAACTGCCCTTGCTGAAGGTGCCAGAAGGGTTTAGGTTTCAGAATTCTCTTTGAAAAGGGCCGAAGAATATGCCATAAACTGTCTTTTTACCATGTATAGCTCTAGCAAAAGAACACTTTCACACTGCTTTCCTTAGCAGCAGCAGTTCAAATGCAGACACTGCAGAAAGGGGGAAAAAAAGAAGTGTATTGTGAGACTATGGAAAAATTGCAGGGGAAAGCAGGGTTTAGATCACTGAAGGCTGGCATGGTGAGTGAACCTAAATGTTTCACTGTTTCTTGCTCACTGGATAAATATTTAAGTTTAAAGTCAGGGGAAACTTATTCTTAAGGGTGAAAAAAAGCAAACTCTGAAAGGGTTTTGACAATGTAAAATACATCCTCTCCCAAGCTAGCTGATATAAAGAATGCAGCCTTTTAACATGCCTGGACGAGCTTTAAAAATGACTCAATAGATTGTAGAATTCAGCACATTTTCTTCCCAATTATTTTTGAAGAGATTCTGACAAATGTTTTCTAAAGGAGGAATGGCAGACTGTCTATTTTATTTTAGTTTTATGGTACTTTTATTTTTATCCTGTCATGAGAAGCAAATGGCAGAGCTATGATTAGGATAAGCCATGTAAGAGGGCTCAATCTGCACAATTTATAGTGCAGCTTGCTTTAATCTGTCAGGGAACGTGTGTTATATTGCCTTTCAATAGAGGAGAGAGCTCTGGCTATATATGTTAATAAATTCCAGCCAGACAGTCCTAAAGATGCCAACAATTGCTGGAAGTACTTGGAGCAGAAACTGTCTGCATTATTGAATCCTTGGAGGACTCTTTTGGATGCTGTGGATTTCTTGAGCAAAAAGCAGACAAACAAAGAAATCCCCCAGCAATTCTGCTACTCCAAAAACCTTTGGGGAAAACATTCAAAATGTAGTTACCATGATATTTGTATTAATTACGTTTTTAAAATTTCCCAGCCTGATAAAAACACAGTGATTATTATTATTACCAGTGATTTCAACAATTTTGGGTAATTTTTTTTTTTCTATTTTTTTTCTCTTTCCTCTTCCCAGTTTTGAATTTATATGTATGCTGTGAAACCCCTGAAGTTGTGATCACAGTGCCACCCAAATCACAATGCAGGTTTGTTTATATATATTTAGTAAACCTGAAAATCCTCACTTGACACGGGGTGTTTCCCCCTGTTTATTTATGGTTTTTATTGGATTGCCACTGCCATCTATTTCCAAGTCTTCCCCTTCCTGATGGATTGATTTCCTGTGCTGAGGTGAATGTGATAGGAAAATTAGATGTAGTATTTGCACTGAAAGCTTCTGGGTTTGGATTCTACAACAAGTTCTGAAAGTTGAATAACAGGATTCTTGGAATGCCACGGAAAATAATTGTGGGTTCTTAAAAAAAAAATGGGCTTTTCACATTGTTCTCCCTGGCTGTTTTCACAGTGGGAGTTGCAAGAAAAAAGTCACAGGTGTCAATGCTGAATGTTACTCTAATCCCAAAGGAGAAGAAAGAGCCTCTTCTGGTTAAGGTTAAGAAAATGAAATTTATGATCTTTTCCAGAAAAAGCAAAGGATTTGCTTTAAAGTAGTGGAATAGATAAAAAACCAAACCACACATGGCATTATTGCAGCCATGCAGTCCAAATTCACATTTAAACCTGGGCAAGGATTCATGCAGACTTCATGACAGGCACACAAAAGCAACAATAGGAAGAAAAGAGTGAAATTATAATCTCACGTTCACCAGAAAATCAAAGCTGCAATGTTGGACTAGCAAATGCTCAAATCTCCTATGTCAGATTATCCTCTGAGGGTCTAAAGAAACCAGAAAAATCGTACTCAAAAGAGCCGTAAACACATTTTTTTCCTGAAAGAACAGGATCACCTTTCTGGACTTGTGAAATAGTTCCACTGATTAAATATTCTTCATATCCTAGATGGATTTTTTGGTAATATTTCCCTGATCTGTGGGATTATGGCCTTTTATCATTCAGAATCTGTGCTGATGTTTTGGTTTAATCATAGAATCATGGAATGGTTTGGAATGGAAGGGACCTCAAAGCCCATCCAGTGGCACCCCCTGCCATGGGCAGGGACACCTTCCACTGTCCCAGGCTGCTCCAAGCCCCATCCAACCTGGCCTTGGACACTTCCAGGGATCCAGGGGCAGCCACAGCTTCTCTGGGCACCCTGTGCCAGGGCCTCCCCACCCTCCCAGGGAACAATTCCTTCCCAATATCCCACCTAAATCTTCCCTGTCTTAGTTTAAAACTGCTCCCCCTTTTTCCATCACGATTGGCACATGTAAAAAGTCACGTTGCAAAAGCAGATTCCTTTATTCCTTATTTCTAGGGCTTTTAGAATATAGAAAAGCAACATACTGTTGCATTCTTTTGGCTTCTTAATAGCAGTGTCAAATACACCTGAATACCTCCCCTATGGCAGGACACAGACACAAACATGCTTTTCCCCCTTCTGGACCTCTGTAGAGTAGGATTGAAACTCCCTGTGAGCAGGAGATGTGTGATATTTCACTTATATAAAGTAATATTACCTCTATTCCATGATTTGGTTGGGCAACAGGGCACTGGGCAGACTGGAGAATGTTGGTTTGCTCTAGGATTGTAACTAGATGGGTAGAAATCCCATTTAAGCTTGTACAGAAAAATTACTAAATCTTTTATTTGTTCCGTTCCAAAGAAGGAACAAAGTAAAATAAAATATGGAAACCTAGCAAAGGAAGATGCTAAAGCTGCTACTTGTGTGGAAGTTTAAAAAGTCACTGGAGAAATCCTATAAAATACCTGATTACTAAGACTTTTTTTGCCAACTCATCAATCAAGATAACACCAGAATTAGAATAGATAACACCTGCAATTGAGTTAGTGCTTTTCCAGCTCCCTATGGCAAGGGGGGAGTCGGGCTCTTTTCCCAGGTAACCAGTGGTAGGACAAGGGGAAAGGCCTCATATTGCACTAGGGGAGATTCAGGATGGCTATCAGGGAAAATTTCTTCACTGAAAGGCTGGCCAAGCATTGGAAGAGAGCGTCCAGGGAAGGGGTGGAGTCGCCATCCATGGAAGTGTTCTAAAACTGAGTAGATGTGGGACTTTACAACATGGTTTACTGGGCATGTAGCGATCTGTCGAAGGTAGAACTTGATGATCTTGGAGGTCTTTTCCAAATTTAATGATTCTGTGATTCCATAGCCATAACCATTTCTGAGTGTATGATAGGCCACACCATGAGAAGGCGATAATGGTTTTTATTAGACCCATTTCTTTCCCTACAGTAAAAGCACACAAAGTTATGCACCAACAGGATTGATTTAAAAAAGCGTGTGTGTCCTGTCTCGAGCGAAGCTCCAGCTCAGCCTGCTTCTGGAGTGCTCAGCTCAGTCTGAAATGGTTAATTTAACACCAACCAGGATGGGAAAACCTGCACAAATACGTTGCTTTTGGTGTGCTATTGTCTGAGTGGAAAGCACTCCCCAAACCCCACATCACCCGAACCATCTGCTCCACAAAACCGCAAACTCGCCTCGCAACTCAAATTCGACCATTTCATCCCAATTTATTGCCAAGATATTGCCTTTTCAGTGGTTGACCTCTGAAGCTGTATGTCAAGCACTCAATTATTTTCTCACATCAGAAAGTTCTCCCAAGAAGTGATTGAATTCTTCTGGAATGAATTTTTGCTGAGACACACCAAACTCTCTTATGAGGCACTGCGGCTTGTACAGCACTAACACTGTTACAGGCTCCCTCCCTCAGCACTGCACCTGGCTGTAAAATGGGTTATCCTCCCAAACTGTGACCTTACCAACAGCCCAGGATTAAAACTTATCTCACTATTTCATTTTAATCTTTCCAGGAAGCTTTCAGACTGTTTTAATAAAAGATTGTCTAACAATTTAATAGAGAACAACTCGGTGCGGAATGTGTTTTTATGGGGGGCTGTGGAAGTACTACGGAATGATTACAACCTCTGGTAAGAACTTGGGATTCGTTATAAAAAGTTATAGCTTTTACAGTCATTTCTGCCAAGCCTGGCTGGTATCATCACTGCTGGATCATAGCAGAGGCTGCGAAGAGTAACTAAAACACTGGGAAAGAGAGACACAGCCCCAAACTCCCTGGACCTCATTTGCTGTCAGTGTCCATTGCACTTCCACATCTCGACACATCTTCCAGCTAATGAGCAAGAACAAAGTTTACAGGCATCACTCATTAAAATGCAGAGCCCAGTTCTCATTTGCATGAAGCAAGAAGTACATTTTTTGCCCTTAACAGTTCTTAAGGTGCTCTCTGTCAGCTGATCACATAAAATAAAGGAAAAGAAGGGAAAATGCACCTTCCACTAATTGAACAAAGGGACGAGTTTAAAATGGGTAAAAGCAACAATGCACTGAATTCCCAGAGGCACCTGCCTGAATGGAGGCAGTTCCTTGGGAGCACTGCCTTCTCTCTGCTCCTCTCTGCTGCTGGCTTTTTCCATTTCCCAAAGGAAAATTTATAATATCTTCAAATTATAACTCTATACCTGGCACTTCCAGCCAGCCTGTAAAAAGCAATTAAAACAGAATATGCAGAAGGAATACAAACCCTCTTGATTCAGATCTTAACTAAATCTCCAATTAGAAGTTACAAAAACACTTCCCCTGAAGGTGAGTTAGTCTGTAATTGTCTTATTGCAGTTGTCAGGGGCTTCTCCCCTTTCCATCTAAATTCTTAGCAGGGTGGAGGGTTTGGGGCTTTCAAAAACTGATGGAGACAGGGCAAGCTGAGCAGTGTCACTGTCACTTTGTCACCAGGTTTGCTCAGTGTTTCACCTCAGCCAAATGCTGAGGGTGGCAGTTGTACCCTTCACTGGATGTATCAACATCTTTCACGTAGCATGAAAAACTCACCAAACAGGGTATTCATCGTACCCAAATTTCATTATTTGGGAGCCAAACTCATTGCATCTGGGGCTGGGGACTCGCAGGGAGCTTCCCTGCATGTTGTTACTGTAGTTCCAGCAATATCTCTTTTCTAGGAGTTGGTGTCGGAGGTAACTGACTTGTCCTCAAGTTTTCCTTCCCTTCTCATGCTCTTTTTTCAAGACAAAAACGTTCACTAATGATTACTTTTAATGGAGGATTCTTTTTTCTTCCTTTTACTAAATTAATTATAGGCTATTAAGATGAATTCTTAAAAAAACCCTGAGTTTTTATTTTGAGTTTGACACACTTCGTGTAACTTTCCACTACACAATCAGTGTTGCATCTCAAAGAAAATACTTGGCTGTATTTCCTTTTTACACAAAACCAGGACTTTCTTGGGTCCCATTTTAAGTCAGTTTACTGGAACCAAGCCATTTTATTTGATCCATTTAATAATTTTATTTCATTTCATTTCATTTTACTACTTGCTTATCTGCTGAAATATGGTCTATCGTTTCTGGTCTTTACTGGCTTCATAATAATTATGTAACATATTACAAGCTAAAGATTTTTTTTTAAGCTTTTGACTTAAGAAAATAATTAAAACCCTCTGCTTTTTGTCTGAATGAGGCAAAAGGATGTAGGAAAAGAATCACATAATTGCCACCTAAAGGAAGCAGTATGAGGATCTTAAGATCACTAAGACAAAAAAAGAAAATGAGGAGGAATAGAAGAAAATTACTTTATCATTAGAAAATAAACGCTTCACATATTGATCTGGTTTCGCACAAATGCACAATTCATATTGCCAAAAATATCAGGTACATTTCAGACTTGTATCTTTGCAACACGCACGGAGAACAATTACTCTTTGTACAAAACCAGCAAGGTGTATAAACTAATTTACTGCCTCAATGCCTGTAATTAATGTTTCCTAACTCAGCTCAGGTCATACAGACCACATTACACCTGTAATTCCCCCAGGTCATTGGTAGTACATCACTACAGAGCTGCTCAAAACTGTTCCCAGGCTGTATTTTCTCTCTGGAAAGCGAAGATTACCGATCCTGCTGTTTCCCTGGAGGATTGCAACAGCACCAACACCATAAATTCTGTAAAGACTGTGTAATTTGACAAAGAATTAAGCAAATTAGAGGAGAAATTGGAGAAATGATGGTAGGAGGAAAATAGTGCATTATTTCAACGGCCAGAGGGCAGGGTTAGATGAGATACTGGACAGCAATTCCTCCTGTGAGGGTGGGGAGGCCCTGGCACAGGGTGCCCAGAGAAGCTGTGGCTGCCCCTGGATCCCTGGAAGTGTCCAAGGCCAGGTTGGAGCAGCCTGGGCTAGTGGAAGGTGTCCCTGCCCATGGCAGGGGGTGGCACTGGATGGGCTTTGAGGTCCCTCCCAACCCAAACCAGTCTGGAATCTGTGAGAGCAGGGTGTCAATGTCCATGTGACACAGAATCTCTTGTAAGAATTGAGCAGGAATATGCAGCCATGCTCCTTCCAATGAGGCCTGGCGTGGTGAGGAGCTGGGATTTGTCAGGGGGACCCTGCACAAGCCAGGAAAGTCTTGCATGTCATCAAACACCCCTTTGGGCCTGGAAGGAAATCTCTATCAAGTGATCCTTTCTCTTTTCTCCCCCATTCATCCCCCATCTCATTAGCCCTCCCACAGTCGGAGTTGTGAATATCCCTGCTCAGTCTCTGCACTTTTCCTTTGAACGCTGGCTATGAGAGACAAATGATCCTGCATTAATTCCAGTGTAATGTGCTCTCGTTGGAATGGAGTCCACCATAGGTTTTAAAATTCTTTCAGCGGATGCAGGGGCTCATTATCCATCTTCCTTTGCAGCTCGAGCACATGTGGCTGGGGTATTGCTCTATTAATCATGAGAACCCAAAAGCCTGTCTTGATTTAAGAACCCTGAACTCTCCATTAAACTAATTTCTGTCTGTCAGTCATAACATTAATGATATGATTAACACATGTTAAAGTAACATTAAAGGCTCTGATTTCAACTTGGAAATGAGAGGAAGTGTGTACAAAAGGGTTTTTTCTTGGCTTTTGTCTCATGGAAATTTTGCTGATTATTGTAAATATTTTGCTAGTGGCTATAAGGGAAGAAAAGACATTTCCATGCCAAAAGTGATCAACAGAATTTCATTGTGATAAGAAAAGGGTGGTTTAATATTCAGGTGTCTAAGTGCAGCTAGAAAGAGTGTTTTTAATATGACATAAAATCCAATTCTAATTTCTCTTTGAAAGTAAATTTTGACATGAAATAATAATGTAAAAAGATCTGTGCTCTTATTGGCATATGGACAGCGTAATATTCCCAGATGTTTCTATGGAAATCCTGGCTGAAGCCATATTCTACATTTATTGCATCTATTTACTGTATATATTAAATATATAAATCATATTTTTAGGGCAGATATTGCATAAATGACAATGTTACAAAAGCATGGAGAGAGGGAAATATGTCACACACTGTTGCATGGAATATGGTGGGATTTTATTTTAGGCCTGGCTTTGATTTTCTAGACTTTTATACATTCTGGTATCCTTAATCCAATTTTTGCAGTAATTTAAACAATTTAAATGTTTTTGCTCAATCTGGAGGAAAATAAAAATGGAGAAAGTATCTAGAAAGAGATGTGAACAGAATTTAAGCCACCGAAGATGTACAGATATTGATGAAACAGCTGCTGAAATTAGGTCCCTAAATATCTTTAAGAATCCAATGGATGTCTCAAAGGCAAAGGAATAATTCACATTGAATCCAAACACAGAGCCTAAGCACATCACAGGTAGAACCGAGGTCCTTTGGAAGGCAAAGGTAAAATTAGATTTCCTTGGAGCCAAGGTCACAAAGCTGATCTTTCCTTCAGGGCCAGTTCTCAAAGAAGATTTTGTTGTTCTGCTGCCTCATTTGGTTAAAGCTTTTCTACAGTGATATGTAGCCCAGTAACTTGCAGTAAGCCAATTCTACTATTATTTTTCCAATAATTGGAATTTTCATAGAATCGTTTAGGTTGGTAAAGACCTCTGGAATCATCAGGCCCAACCGTTAAGCCAGCACTGCCAAGCCCCCACTAAGGCATTCCCTAAACAATGACATTTTATGATGCTGCACTTGGCACAATGCAGCGATCGCATCCCATAAACACCCGGTGACAATGGGCAAGCGACATTTTAGGCAGAGCAGCTGAATTTTGTTGGCTAAAATTCTCTTTGCCCACTCTCTCTGTGGATGAGTATAAATTCAGGGAAACACGTTTTTACCCCTCTTACAGAATTACGGAATTATGGAATGGTTTGGGTTGGAAGGGACCTTAAAGATCACTTTGTTCCACCCCCTGCCTTGGGCAGGGACACCTTCCTCTATCCCAGGTTGCCCCAAGCCCCGTCCAACCTGGCCTTGGACACTTCCAGGGATCCAGGGGCAGCCACAGCTTCTCTGGGCACCCTGTGCCAGGGCCTCCCCACCCTCACAGGGATGAATTCCTTCCCAAAAACCCATCTAACCCTGCCCTCTGGCACTGGGAAGCCATTCCCTGTGTCCTGTCCCTCCCTCCCTTGTCCCAAGTCTCTCTCCAGCTCTCCTGGGGCCCCTTTAGGAGCTGGAAGGGGCTCTGAGATCTCCCTGCAGCCTCCTCTTCTGCAGGTGAACACCCCCAGCGCTCCCAGCTGGGCTCCAGAGCAGAGGGGCTCCAGTCCTGGGAGCAGCTCCGGGGCCTCCTCTGGACTCTCTCCAGCAGCTCCTTCCTGTGCTGGGCCCCTAGAGCTGGATGCAGCAGGGGGGGTCTCAGCTGGGCAGAGCAGAGGGGGACAGTCCCCTCCCTGGAGCTGCTCCCCACACCTCTCATCCACCTGAATCCCCGGGTGCTTCTCCACAGGGCTGCTCTCAACTACATCCTCTCCCAGCCTGTGCTCCTGTCTGGGATTGCTCCAAATCATGTGCAGCACCAGCTTGAATTTCGTGTTGAATTGCATGGGGAATTTTTTGTTATGGCAGGATTTTTTTGGATGGTGCCAGAAAAGGACAGAAAGTCAGCTCTTTGAACAGCAGAGTGATTCCTAGTGGTTATTCCAGTTTTTATCCCTTTGGGCACACAGATCTGGAGATTCCTTTCACTCTCAGAGGAGCCAATGTCTTGGCAAATGTTGTGTCAAAGAGTTATTTTTGGACCTGAGCCTCCTCCCTGATTCGAAGATGCACTGTTCACCTCTGCTGGCTTCCTTCAGGCGCAGTTCAAAGTCCCGAGATCCCAAACTCTCCGGTTGCAGTGCAACCGAAGCCCCACCACTTGCTGTGTTTGCTTTAGAGTGGCTGTGCTCCCTTTCCTCCAGGCTGAAAGAGAAGTTCCTGTTATCTCTGGTGCTCAGACACTTCCCCTTAGTGTTCAAATATTCCAGGCATAATTGCTTCTACACGGACTTGTACACAGGCTCCAAGAGAGGACTTCAAACACTGCTAAAGGCCTTAAGAGTTTTCCTGGGAAGCATATCCTCGTCTCTTTGTTTGCTTTTAGACCTTCAAACTCTAAATATTTAGCCTTCTACATCCCAAATGACTGCTTAAGCTGTGTTTAGTATGGGGATATTCTCCATCATTCTCCTTATTCCCGTTGTGGAGGGCAGTGATTGGGAGTATGGCTTTTGTAACGTGTCCTGGAATATTAAATTCTTTCAAAACCTCAAAGCAGTTCACTTTTGATGTGAAAGAAATGTGCATCTCAGAGCTGCTTTACTGCTTTGTTTCAGCAGGGACTCTCCCCTGGGTTCGATGTGAAGCCCAAGACTGAACTGTGCTGTGCAGTAAATAAATAAACCATTCCAAAGGTTTTTCTCAGCATATGCTGCCTGCTCCTACAGATTCCTGTGGGTTGAGGTGGAAGGCACATTTCTAGCTCAGCACCCGAAACTCTTCTTATCCCAAAGCAGGGATGGCTTTAAATAGCAGGAACCTTAATTTCACTGGGCTTTTTTTTTGAAATCTTTGCATTTCCTGTCCCCCACTTTGAGGAACTCAGTGTTTTAAGTGGACATCTTTGAGGGGAGATGATTAAAGGTGAACTTTATATTTTGTTTTTGAGTCTCTTCTCGTCCTGGGACTGGGTTTACAGATGCTCCAAGGGCTGGAGCCCCTCTGCTCCAGAGCCAGGCTGGGAGCTCTGGGGGTGTTCACCTGGAGAAGAGGAGGCTACAGGGAGATCTCAGAGGCCCTTCCAGCACCTAAAAGGGCCCCAGGAGAGCTGGAGAGGGACTGGGGACAAGGGAGGGAGGGACAGGACGCAGGGAGTGGCTTCCCACTGCCAGAGGGCAGGGATGGATGGGATATTGGGAAGGAATTGTTCCCTGTGAGGGTGGGGAGGCCCTGGCACAGGGTGCCCAGAGAAGCTGTGGCTGCCCCTGGATCCCTGGAAAGGCCACTTTGAGCAACCTGATCCATCTGTAGCTGTCCCTGCTCATGGCAGGGAGCTTGGACAGGACAGGACAACCTTGGAAAGGTCCCTTCAGCTCCAGCTATTCTGTGAAACTGTGTTTTTCTTTTAATACACTTTTAAGGGTCAAGCTGTGAATGGAACTTGAAAGGTGACACTGCTGAACCTTTTTCTGGTGCACAGACACAGAAATTGTGTCTGAAGTGTGGAGATTCAGGTGGCTTCACCAAACAGAGGCGACTTCAGTTCAGACTGGGAGTTCTAGTGGGAGGTGTCCCTGTCCATGGGGAATGGATGAGCTTTCATATCCCTTCCAACTCAAACCATTCCACGATTCCATGAACACCAGAATGCCTTCAGTTGCTTTATTATTTTATCATCATGCAAAGCCAGTGCTCACAGAAAAGCAGACATTTGGAAATGGAATTCCTTTAGTCGTAACATACAAAATTAAGTGTTTACAACACAACGGTAAAGTCATCCAGTTTTTATCTGAAACAGAAACTCTTCCTATATTTTACTCTGTGTGTTGAGGGGAAGGCGTATTGCTATCAATCATTGCAATTTTAGTCTCGTAATACTTATCTGATGTCTGTTATTTTATTGGATCTGGAGAAAAAAAGACGTTTAACTGGTGCTTTACCTGCTTTCACCTGCCTAAACTTTGGCTGAACTGTGATTTATTCAGGCCTATTTTGTGAGATGTGCAGGGAACATTGCATTGTATAAGGTGCAGTTCCAGGATGGGGGATGTTAATGGAGCTCTAAAGGTGCCTAAATGCCATCAAACTTCTGCTGAATCCAGGTGCTGTGTGAAGCTGCCATGCTGATTAGGTTATCCCAGAGAAAGGATCAGTTTTCTTCCTAAAAGGCATTGCAAGCCTTGTGATCTTTGCAGAAGTCCTTATGAGGAGGTTTTCCTTGCAGCATATCTGAAGATTAAAACAATTGGCTTTTGCAGAAACAATGGGGAACGTTGCAATTCCTACTTAAAAGCTTTCCTTCCCTTTCCCCAGTCCCGTAACTTGGAGGCAAACGGGGTGTTCAGCCTGGAAGATGCTGACAGAGGAGGATATGAGATGAGAGAAGGTGCTGCAGGGGTGGAAATTATTTACCTATGATAAACCCTCTGAGCCTTTTTGGGACATCACAAATGCAAGCGGCAGGTCCTGCCCGAAGGCCTTGGTCCTTCTTCTAATTTGGGTGAGGAAAGCAAAGTGATCAGCAGTTTGTCCTCAGAGGTTTCAGTTTTAAAATAAAACAGTATTTTCCCTCTCTACTTTTTTTTTGCTTTGCCAGTGCAGAAGAGAGGGAGGAGGATTCCCCTGCAGCCTATGGGAAGGACCCACATAGGAGCAGTTTTTTTTTCCAAAGGATTTGTGGTCCACGGAGAGGAAACCTGCCCGAGGAGGGGAAAAGTGTGAGGAAAGGAGCAGCAGAGAGGAGCTGCAGTGGACTGGTCACAGCCCCCATTCCCCATCCCCAGCACCACTCAGGTGGGAAAGGTGTTGTTTGAATTTGGTTTTGTTTCTCATGATTTAAGTCTATTTTGAGTGGAAAATGATTTGGTTTTCCCTGAGTCCATTGTGCCCATGAGAGTAACTCCTAAGGGATCTCCTTGCCTTTGTCCCGTGGCCCTGAACAACCCCTGTGTGCCACCAAACGTGGAGCTGCTCAAGGCTCAGACTTCTCACCTATTCCCAGGATGATCAGAGGGATGGAGCAGCTCTGCTGGGAGGAAAGGCTGGGAGAGCTGGGATTGTTCAGCCTGGAGAGGAGAAGCTTTGGGGTGACCTCATTGTGGCCTTGCCTGAAGGAACCAACAGGAAAGATGGAGAAAGACTGTTTACAAGGGATGGAGGGACAGGACAAGGGGGAATGGACTCAAATTAAAAGAAAGTGGGTTTTGATGGGATATTGGGAAGCAATTCTTGCCTATGAGGGTGGGGAGGCCCTGGCACAGGGTGCCCAGAGAAGCTGGGGCTGCTCCTGGATCCCTGGAAGTGTCCAAGGCCAGGCTGGACGGGGCTTGGAGCACCCTGGGCTGGTGGAAGGTGTCCCTGCCCATGGCAGGGGGTGGCACTGGATGGGCTTTGGGGTCCCTTCCAACCCAAACCATTCCAGGATTCCATGGTACCCCAAACTGTTCCCTGTAAACCAAACATTTCTGAGCCATGGAGTCAACTGGGCACCACATTCTATAATGAGTAGAAAATGTTAAAAGACGCAGGTGGAATGGGGGACATAATGATGTTAAAAAAAAAGTTACAGGAACTTCAATTTGTGAGCTTTTCAGGGAATATAAATGCAGTGTGGAGGGGGACAGCCTTATTCTCACTCGATGAATCTGGTCAAAAATAGAAAAAAAAATTCCTTTATATTAAAAAAAATGAAAACATTCCAGCTTGAAAGCATGGAGAAAATGTAGAATTGTTCACTGGGATTCTCAGAGTCTAAAATGTTCTCTTTCCCCTTTTATTCCTCTAGTCCTGAACAAAAACCCCTTCACTGCTATCTTGGGAACTTTTCTGAAATAGGAGCTGCAGCTCTTCCCTCCTGTCAATCAGCCAGGATCAGGAAAAGTACCACAGCAACACAGGAGAGGCAAAAGAGACGGTGCTGCTCATCTGAAAAGGGATTTTTTTTCTCTACACACACATGATTGCAGCTTCTGGAAGATTCTATCCCTAAAAACTCAAATCAACATTGCCGACCCAAATTCTGCCTCCTCCACTAGTCCTGGTAAGATCATACTCCTCAAATGAGGTTCCATTGCATTTTTCATGGTTTAGACATGATTTATGAGGAAATTACCATCATCTGTCATCCGGAATGTTTCTAGAGGGCACAATAATCATGGCTGTCAATTACTCTGCTGCTGCCTTTTGGAGATTTGTAGAATATATGTATTTTCTGATGCTCTGAAGATGACAGCACAATTGTGTCCTTTTTAGGACTAACTACCCAACTATAAACAAGCATTAAATGTAAGGACAAACCCACTTCTGCTGAGAAAGTTTGGGGATTACAGCAATTAAGTTGTTATATCATTGTTCTGTGGAATATAACCACAGGAAAAAAGACCTCTCCGTTAATTTTTCCTGAGATGCTTCATTAAAAAAGGCAAAATTTAAACCAAAACTGGGTGTGTTGTGTTCTTTCTGTAGTGGAAGATAAGATGATGGAGGGGGTTGGATAAGATGATGTTTAAGGTCCCTTCTGACCGAAACTATTCCATGATAACAATCTTTAATTTTTTGCATCCTAAGAAAGAATGAGGTTTATTTTCTCACTCCCACAATTTAATCAAGAATTTCAAAGGCAATTATTGCATTTAGGTGGCAGCACCTCCAGGCTCCTTTCAAAGCCCCCAGTTTGATTTCAAGTGCAGGAAAGACAAGCTCCCCTGCACTCTTTTTGGATGCTCAGCCTCAGCGAGGCGGTGTTAGGCTCCACAGGAGCTGGAAGTGCTCAGCCTCTCCATGGAGAACTCCAGCTCATTCCGAGTGGAGTCTCCAGTGCAATCCAAAGGCCACCGGAGTTAATTGAACGATCTGATCCCTCCTGTTCCCGGCGGGAATTGGGTGAGGCCCCAGGACGTCACAAACATTTAGCCACAGCCCTCTCATTAATTAGCAGAGCGCCTGAACTGTTGTAACCCCGCCCAAGGCGGGGCACTTGGCCTTTCCCACATTCGGATTGCCTTTGTAATGAAGGGATTTCCATCCTCTTCCCCTGCGGAACCCTCTGATGTGATCGGCAGCCCGACGGTGGGAAATAAATACCCGAGCGTTTGCAGACATCCCCTTTGGTTCGATGGGATGTTCAGGGGGAAATCCCGAGCCTGGATGTGCCCACCAGGGCGTTGTGCTTCCTCGTTCGCTCGGTCCGATGGAGTGAAAGGGTTTGCTGGGAGCCGTGTCCCTGTTTTACCACTGGGGTGTAGGAGAGCGTTATCCTAAGGCGTTCAGCCTGGAATGCCCGGTGCCAGCTCCTGCTCGAGGACTCGGGATGCTCTCGGAGCAGCACTGATGGGAGCTCTGTGCTGATTGCCTTGTTGATTGAAAACTTAATTAGGGAGAAATAGCTATCTCCGGCCTTTACATCCCTGGTTTTTTCTTGTTCTTCCCTGTACAACATGCACACATTTGTGTCCAAACATAAATATATATATGGTGATTAAAAAAATTAGCCACTTTTTAGGCAGTGATAGTTTCTGTCATGGTTTTTGTTTGATGTATTTTTTCACCATCAAAGCATTTATATAACAACCTCAACTTAAATGACTTCCAAAACAGGTGGATTATTTTTAATTCCTCCAGTCTGCTATAATTAGACCTGTGCTGCGACACGAATCATTTCCTAGGAAGCTTTGAGGAATCAGAGGATTGTTAAGGTTGGGAAATATTTTTAAGATCACCAAGTCCAACCACCAGCCCAGCACCGTGTTCAGCACTAACCCTCGTCCCCCAGTGCCACATGCACATGATCTTTGAATATTCCAGGGGTGGGGACTCCACCACTGCCCTGGGCAGCTGTGACAGCCCTTTCAGTGACCAGATTTTTTTCAATATCCACCCTGAGCCTCCCCTGGCCCAGCCTGAGGCCGTTCCCTCTCCTCCTGTCCCTGTTCCCTGGGAGCAGAGCCCGACCCCCCCGGCTGCCCCCTCCTGTCAGGGAGTTGTGCAGAGCCACAAGGTCCCCCCTGAGCCTCCTTTTCTCCAGGCTGAGCCCCTTTCCCAGCTCCCTCAGCCACTCCTCATCAGACTTTTCCTCGAGTGTAGCGTTATCAGCCAGGAAAACAATTCCAGTTTGCTTTGGATTTGCTTCCCAGGTGATCAAACACTCAAAAATAACCAAAACCCCTGAAACGAAACCTCAAAACCTTTCCTCTCCCCACCGTTCTTCAAACATGCTGAAGAAGCTGCTGGGAAGATTTCCCATTGTTTGATTCGAATGTGTTATTTTGAGGGTTAAAGGTTTCTCCATTCCTTGATAAAGATGACATTTTGCATGGGATACGTGGTCCTAAACTCCATTATCCTTTAGAGGCAGCAGCTGCTTTGGTGTCTGGTCACCTTAACTTAAAATAGATGAGCAGAACAGATGAGTTCCTAAATGGAAGTTAAATTTAACACTGTTTTTGGAAGTGTCAGCTTTAATTAATGAGTAAAAAAGAGTAAAGAGACAATACCATGTTTTTTTTTTCTAAAAAGCTGAAGTACAAATACAGTCGCTTTTTTGGTTTTTTATTGATTTTTTCCCCCTTCACCTCTAAACTTATTTATTTCCACGACTTGCTGTACCCAAACAAGTGTCCTGAATATGGAAACAATGGACTGTTTAGTGTGATCAAGACTTCAAAAGGTCTTGTTTCTTTAAAAATAAAAATAAAGCAGCTGACAGATTAATTGTAGGGTTTTATTTAAGACTACGTGATGATAAACCTTCCTAAGGAGCCTATGAAATTATGCTGATTTATCTTAGAATTTTTGATTTGGTAGAAATAACTGAAAGAAAATACAGCCCAGGTTTTGTAT
The DNA here is from genome assembly GCA_013399195.1 of Dicrurus megarhynchus. NCBI lineage: Eukaryota > Metazoa > Chordata > Aves > Passeriformes > Dicruridae > Dicrurus > Dicrurus megarhynchus. The sequence continues at coordinate 15,980 of VXAD01012524.1, forward strand.
CTTTACACATCAAAAATAATTTTTCCATCTATAACATTGTTGTGTCATTGTCTGAAAAAGCAGGTGAGGATAAACTCTGGGCAAAACAAGGGACGGAATATTTCCCCCAATCCATATTTTGTCATTAACTGAAAAAACAAGATGATAAAATTAGTGAAGACAGCAGGAAGAGCACAAAGTAGGGGATGTGGGATGCAAACTGAAGGTATTTGGGATAAGGAGGAATTTGTGGGAGAAAGAGCCAAAGTGAGGGTTTGGGGGCTGCTTTTGTGTGGGGCTGTGGTTGGAGCAGCATCTCTGAGGGCCAGGGAGAACCCAGGGATGCCCCTTTTATGTCACTGAATCCTTGTCCTTCCTGGTGTGGCTGGAACTCACAATACTGGAATTACTGATGATGAGGGCACTTCTATTTAATAACTGAATTTTGGGTTAGGGTTCCAGCCTTCACTATGAGAAAGTGTTCCCAAGATCCACCCTCTGTATCCCTTTCTGCATTTTAAGCCCCAGAGCACTATGAATTCCTTTTCTTTTTTTTTTTTTTCTTTTTTTTTTTCAGTTGCCTTTCATGTACTTGAGGACCAGCATAATTTTATTATTACCTATCCCTTCAGTCTTATTTCTAGACTAAAGAATTCTCATTCCTTCTTTTAGCTGTTGACAGGAATTTATATCCGTAGCAGCGAAAAAAAGGGAGGACTTTCAAACTATCTCTTTGGAGCATAAATTTCAGTGCCTGCCATAGATTAAAGTTTCTAATTCAGTCAGGGTTTTCGACACCTGCCTCTAAAAAGGTCCTCTCGCTTCTGGAGCCATCGATTCCACCTGTGACACTTGGCTGTGCATTGATTCATAGACTCCATTAAGAGGATTTTACAGGAATGTTTGCACGGCACATGGGAGAGAAACCTCCAGATGAATGATTTATAAAGGGCTGCTGTAAAGAAATGGCAATGAAACCTTCAATGTGGGCTTTTAAAAAAAGGCCTAATTATGATTTGTGCAATTGCTAATAAATAATGGTGTGAGCTGGAAGCTTAAATCTTGTGCTTCTTAGGCGATATCAGCCGTTGCATATTTATATTTCAGGCCACGGGTTTTCAGATTGTGATCCTTAGACCCCTAATAATGGGGCACATATATTACATGTATATATTTTATATCTATTTATTGGGGTCATGCCATATATATGCAGTATAATATATTCTATCCAAGTATTGTTGATGAATGCTGATTTAATAATAGGAAAGCAAGTATGGGGATAGTGTCTTTACCACTGGGAGTATCACACTAGGAATTCCAGAAATTTCTGATCACCCCTCACTGCATAAAATTCATTGTTGTTTCTGTGCAATCAGACATTGAAGGCCACAGAAGAAAATTCATTAATATTGGCCTTATTGATTTAATGATTGTTTATTTTGCTTCATGTTTTAAATGGTTGTTGAAGTTTACTTTGTTTCATGTTTTAAACGGTTGTGGAACCTTATAGCTTCCTCCAAACTGATGTCATTCCTTCCACTTCGTGATCCTTTTAGTTGAAAACTGTCAGACAGACTGATCCAGAAGTGTGGTGTCGTTCCTTCTGCTGGCCCCCTAAATTCCTGGGTGATGGTCCAAGAAGTGGTGTGTTGTGATGAGCCCAGGCACTGCTGTGATGAGGGCCTGTGCTCCCCAAAATCATCCAGCACTTCCAGCTTTATCCCAGGCTGTTTGCTCCAAAGGTGACTGAGAACTCCCAGACAGGGATTTAGTGAATCAGCAAAATGGTTTTTAGCAGCTTTCAAGTGGGCCCAAGAATGAGTTGCTGTGTCTGACACCGAGGGGCATCCAGAGGAAGCTTTTATTATTTCAGTACCTGAAAGTGCTGCAGATATACACGTGTGTATAAACCTCCTACTCTTACCACAATTTATTGGTAATAAATGCAGAATTTCTCTTAAAAACTACGCATGACTCTGTGAAAACCAGAACACGAACACGATGAGTAGCTGGGCTTCCTTCCCCAGGGAGCACCGAGCAGAACACTGAAAAGGAGTTCCCCACCTCATCCCTGGCAGCACAGGAAAAGGTGTGGTGAGGATGGGGTGAGGGAATTTTCCCAGAGAAAGGCTCTCCAGCACACTGCTGACTGCTTTCCCTGTTCACGTCCCCTCCATAAATCACCTTTGGCAGGGGGTGCTGGCCCTTTTTGGCGATCGTGACCTCGGCACTCGAGTGGAGATTGGGTTCCTGCAGCCCCCAAATGACCCCAAAGCACCTGGATTTCAGCTTTCAGATGTGCACCACGGGAATCTCTGCCCTGCAGTGCAGCCTAAGCCTGTGGATGCCGGCGACTCCAAACGGGACAGGGAGCCAGGACAGACGCTCCTTGAGCCTTTTTGATTTTCTCAGTCTCATACACAGAGTTGAGACATCAGAGATGACACAAGCTCACTCTGCAGGCATCCCGAAGGCTTCCTGGTTACAGAGCACTCTTAAAAGCTTTTTAGCCAATAGAATACTTTTTAAAAATTACAGACAAATGTCTTAACCCATCTTCTATAGCGCACGTCCACCTGTTATACACAATACTTGCTTGTTTTAAACCTTATATAGCAATGCACAGTATTCCATTATTAAGCTTAACCTTATCTATCTTACAAAGCATATTTTTTGCAACTCCAAAAGCTATCTCAGCTAAGCCTAGAGACTCCAACCATTGTTTTAATGTCCTTGCTCTGTTGTATAATTGTGTCTTCTTTAATATTTTCGCAGCCAAAGCTTTTCCCTAAAATTTTCTGCTTTATTCTCAAAACTTGCCTTTATTTCTCAGGCTTTTAGAAGGCCTTCTGCCCTTTTTGGTGTTTCCCACATTTGGAGACAATGCCTCACGGCTGGGAGAGGGGGACAGGTACCACTGGTTTGTGGTGAGCTCCACCTGGATCGCTGCAAGCATCACTTTTAACCAAAAGGCACCACCCTGTGAAAGAAACAGAGTCCAAAATTCTGCTTAGAGCAGCGCCAAACTCAAGGGTTTGTTTTTAAATTTAATTTTCCTCCTGACAGCCCCCTCTTGTACTCTGTGTGACAAGGGGAAAAGCCAAGGGAGGTTGCATGTGGATGGGATAAGATTGTACCTGGTAGGGGCTGGCAGCTGACCCTCTCACTTGGAAGACTGTCCTAGAAAGTCCAAATAAAAGCAGATTTGGGCCCCTGAGCTCAGCCAGTGATTCCTTGTGTGAACTGCAGCACTTCCAGAGCCCCACATGGAGCTCATCTGCTCCTCCACTGCATCCTAGAAAGCACAAGCCCTGGGTTTATGGAAGAGTGGTGGAATTATCTTCCCAATTTTCCCTCCTTTTTGAAGTCATTTGATTGCAAGGAGAGCAACACAGACAGGGACAACAGATCCCAATTTCTGGGGGCCGCTCTCAGGCTGCTGTTGTGGCTCACCCGCGTCTGCTTTGTGCTGACAGAGCTGGACCTGTGGCAACACCACATCCTTGCTGGCCAGCTGCACCTGGAGATGATGGATCCATTATCCCACAGCAAAAACGTCAATAGGGTGTTCAGTCAGACCTCTGTGTTCCCTTTTTTTATATAAAGAAATACTTTTAATACTTTAACAGCTGTGAGGCTGGAAGGATTCGCCTGCAATAAACTCGGAAAACCCTCTAGACAGAAAGAGCTGTTCAGGGCCACAGAAGTCCAGGAGCATATCTGAACTAGCTCAATATTTTGGAATGTCATGATGTATTTGGAAAAATTTTTAATTCAGTCAAAGATAGTTCTTTTCAAACTCCTGGGCAGGAATGAATCTCCAGAGGCCAGAGCTGCATTTATTACAAGCTCTTTAAGGGCCTTGTCTGATTCTAGGCTCTAGCAAAAAAAAGTGCAAAATAGTGATGAGTAGGCAGTGCAATTCCCTCTCCAGAGCCTTGTGGTCAAATTAATGGAATCAGTGCATCACAAACCAGCAATCCCTTTGCCATATTTATGTCACTTCTATAGCATTTACCTGTAAGACAAAATGCAACCATTAGAAGGTGGCTGTACTACATGGGCATAGCTACAACATGGAAGAGGATTTTATATCACCTTCCCCGTACTAGCTTCATATTTCCTATTTGGAAAGCCTGTGGCCAGAACAGATAAGGAATAAAAAGGGCAGGAGCAATAGGGAAGGGTCTGTGCTGGCGTGGCAAGAGCTCAGCCTCGCATTTAGACACTCACAGAATCCCAGACTGGTTTGGCTTGGGAGAGATCTTAAAGCCCATCCAGTGCCACCCCCTGCCATGGGCTAGGCCAGGTTTCCACTATCCATGGGAAAGGCCCCATCCAGCCTGGCCCTGGACAATTCCAGGGATCATGGGGCAGCCACAGCTTCTCTGTGCCAAGGCCTCCCCACCCTCACAGGGAACAATTCCTTCCCAAGATCCCAATTAACCCTGCCCTCTATCAGTGGGAAGCCTCTTGTCCTGTCACTCCAGGCCCTTGTCCAAAGTCCCTCTCCAGCTCTCTTGGAGCTCTTTTAGGCACTGGAAGGTGCTCTAAGGTCTCCCCAGAACCTTCTCTTCTCTGGGCTGAAATGCAGGGAGCGAGGATGTAAAAGGATCTAAAAAGCTTCTTTGGTTTAAAATATTTGCTATCATCTGCCAAGTGTCAAACCCCCATGTTGGTATAATTGTGATAAAGATATCTCCTGCCTGTCCTCCTTCCTGCCATGCCTCGTTGTCAGGATGGAGGAGGAACAGAAATAACTTTTTTGGATTAGCAACAGCGGAGTCGTTAAATTTAATCCAAGCCCATAAAAAGAGCTCTCCGAGGTCCTGTGCGTGCAGGGACCCAACACAGCGAGCCTGAGCAATGCCTGGCTGCTAAGCAAAGGTGATGAATGCAAAAAGCTGCTTGATGTGCTAATTAGAAGGTGATCACACTGGTTCCATACAGGGCTGGATCCATTCCCGTGGTCTGAACTGAGGGGTGAGCATTGGAATCGCGTCAAACCACAGCACAGACTGAAATTCTCCCAAACCCCATCATTAATATCACTCCTAGTGAATCCTCTCCTTTGACAGACTCAGCTCCCAGCGAAGAAGAAGTGTTTTGACATTAGATTCTGGAAAACTTAAGGCTTGGGGTAGAGTTTGACAAGGGAAAAGCGATCGGAGTGGGATTCATTCATCTTGCACTGAACGGTGGCTGGCTCATGGCTGGGTGGAATTAAAAACAAAGGGAAGAAATTAATTTGCTTTATGGGTTAGTATCATCTATACTTTTTTAAAGCTTTCCTGGATTGCTTTAATATTCACCTTAAACAAACTTTCACATCCTGCAGTAACACAGGACAAATTCAGCCCAGGAAAAAATTCTGATTACAAATTGTTCCTTATCTATCCTTACCTAGCTGCGATGGATTTTAGGGGTGGTTTGGGATTTTGTGGTTCTTGATGGGGATTTTCTTGTGCTTTTGAAGTTGTTTTAGTTTCAATTTTTCAGTAGTTTGTTTCTTTTTTTGTTAGTCTGCTATATGTATTATCAAGAGAGTCCTACTTCAGAGGAGGCACCAGGATGATCAGAGGGATGGAGCAGCTCTGCTGGGAGGAAAGGCTGGGAGAGCTGGGATTGTTCAGCCTGGAGAGGAGAAGCTTTGGGGTGACCTCATTGTGGCCTTGCAGTGCCTGAAGGAGCCCACAGGAAACATGGAGAGAGACAATTTACAAGGGATGGAGGGACAGGACAAGGGGGATGGCTTCCCACTGCCAGAGGGCAGGGTTAGATGGGATATTGGGAAGGAATTGTTCCCTGTGAGGGTGGGGAGGCCCTGGCACAGGGTGCCCAGAGAAGCTGTGGCTGCCCCTGGATCCCTGGCAGTGTCCAAGGCCAGGTTGGATGGGGCTTGGAGCAGCCTGGGCTGGTGGAAGGTGTCCCTGTCCATGGGAGGGAGTGGAACAAAGTGATCTTTAAGGCCTCTTCCCACCAAAACAACTCCATGTTTCTATGAAAATTAAAATTATGTAGAAGAAGAAAACTGCTGGCAGAAACTCAGATGAGCTGGGGTACTGATGTGCTTTCCCCCTCTGTGTCACAAGAAAGCAGCAGCCCAAAGCAAGCCACGAACAATTCAGCAATTCAACATTTCACTGATGTTGGCCACACATGTAGGCAAATCGTTCTTCAGTTCCAGGGATGGAAGAGCTCTTGTCAGTTTGTTTGTTGGCTTGCTGATGCTGTTTAATTTGAGTTCTCAAGCAAGCCGTATTTGGCTTTGTGAACAAATATTACTGCAGTGCATTCTGCATTTCATCAGCGAGACCTCAGCCTCAAAGTCATGTCCCCAAAGCTTTGTCATCAGCATCCTCAAGATCTATCATCAGCTGGAAACGAAGTAGGGATTGGTGGGCAACATTCCTGCCAAGAATGGATTGAAGCATCAGAATTCTCTGCTAGGGCAAGTTCTCTGTTAATTTCATCACCGTTTCTCTCTGAGCGACCCAACGTGGTCAAGCTGAGTTTATTCTGTTGTTCTTCCACTTGGTTTTCCTCATGCAAGGACTTTTCAGGGCTCTGTGGTGCACAAAGCAGGATTGTGCCAAAGGGCTAAAGGGGGTAGAGAAGCTGACCAGTAACCATTAATCTTGTGACGAGTTTCTCAGGCATGACAGAAAATAACTGGCAGTAGCTGTGCTCCCTGATTTATTTTCTATGCTAATGAGATCAAAGTGCTGCTTCGTGCAGCCCTCGGAGCTGAATTAATGGGGAAAATCTTCACGGCTGAGATTGCGTGGGGCTGTGGCAATTAAAAACATATTGTTTAGCTGGGGTGAAGTCACTAATTAAAGAAAGTAAGAGCTAGGGGATGAGTAAAGCCCATTTTTAAGGACTCATTCAGAGAAACAGGAACATTTTTGATGTGTACTTGCAGTCACTCTACAGCCAAGATCACAAAGCTCCTAAGAAACCCAGCTCAGAACAATAACAATAATGGTAGTCAAACCAGTAATGCTGAAGGAATTCAGAAGATTTTTTTTTTAAAATAACTCCCCAAAACCAGGATTCTAAACCACCCAGAAAGCCTGAGAGGGAATGGGATTAGAGATGGGAGTAATGGGATTAGTGGCTCTGCCTCAGGAACAGCGTGGCTCTCTCCATCAACAGAGATTGTGAAACAGGGAATTAGATGCTGTGTATTCCCAGGGACCAATTGCCAGCCAAACTCTGCTGGAATTGCAGTCACTGGGAATTCCCACGCAGTGAGGGAGCCAAAATGAACCAGAGGTTTCTAATCCTGATGTAAGGTATTGGAAAAAACAGCTCCTTATTGGACAGCTGGCTTTTGGGAAGGACCTTAATGGTGGTGGTGGTGGTGGCAGACCAAGGGGTTTTCTCTTCCTAGGCTTTAGCTGGATTTTGCTTTCATTCCAGACTCCATCTGATTCCTTTGTGGTCAGCAATTGTGGCTCAGGAATCCTTCCCAGGAGGCTGCACATGGCCTCCACAAGGAACAGCACCTGCAAGGAATACGGGAACCAGCAGAGGTGTGGAACTGCTGCCCTGAGCCAGCTGTGCATCTGCTGCAAGGATGTCCTGGGTCAGGGTAAAATATGGATAAAGGGAGAAAACCTGCTATGATCTGGCAGAAATGAAGGGCACAAACCCAAAAGCCTTGTTAAAGTCCAGTTTAATAAAGAGTCTGCATCACTTATGGGTGTAAAAACCAATATCCAGTCAAGAAAACTTTAAGGATTTATCACTAAGTCTAGAAAAAATTTGAAGATTTACTAAGGAATAAGGAGCTGACCTCCACCTCTGAAAAAAAAAGAAGTATTCTTTATATATAAATATATATATGTACATCTATTTTATATATTCTTTCTATATGTTTCACTCTCCAGCAATTTTATTCCACCACTATAATAATAATAATAAAAAAATATTTTTTACCCCACCACCATATTGTGGTGAAATACATTATTTTATGGCGCCTTACTATAACAGATGAAGAAATCTGTGTTTCTACACCCCACCCACTGCAGCAGGATTTGCAATCAGATTTGACTAATATGATCCTTCACATCAGGAAAACTGAAGCCCTTCAGTCCATCCAGATCACAGATTTCTGGACATGTATCATCTTCCTGAAGCTGATTGAAAACATGGAAGCTGTAGCAAGGTCTTCATTATTAATGGGAATGTTCATAGTCATTAATTAATTTTATTTTTAATTATATATAATTATAAACAACCATTAATTTTCTATGTTGATTTGCTGTATATTTGGCTCTCCTCCTTCTTGAACTCGGTTTTAGCACCAGAAGATGGTTGGTAGGAAGTTCAGAATAAATTTTGTGTGCAGAGGGGATTTATTTGACTCTGGTGGTGGTGGAGAAATTCACAATGTCCTTACAGAGTCCCTGAATCCCAGACTGGTTTGGGCTGGAAGGGACCTTAGGGATCATCCATCCCACCCCTGCCACGGGCAGGGAATCCTTGGATCAGCCCTGAGACACACAAGGACTGCACACAAAGGTTTTCCAGCCCAGGAGTCCCAGTTGGTTTATTGAAGTGTTAAACACCAGGAATGCCACAATGTCTCCTGGGAGCCATGTGGAATCGGCAGGTGCTGTCAAAGACTGGTGAGCAACCAGTCTTTGACATCTTGGGATGTCATCTTGGGAATTCTGGGAATTCTGCTCAACATCAGCCTCAAAGGGCTGGGATCTTCCCCTTTCTGTCTCTCTATTTGGGTGTGAAATGTGTTGTCAGTGACTACCGGTCCCCAGTCAGTTTTTGGGGAGTGGCTGATGAACAAGTCCCAAGTTTGGGAGAGATAAGGAGGAAGATACGTTGTACAGAAATTACAGGGAATTGTGGATGCATTTGATGTTTTACCAAGGCAGGAAGGTGATTATTTGATGCTGTTGTTAAATTGGTTTGTTCATTAATTCGTTGTTCATTTATAACTCCAGCAGCTGATGCGTGGGGTATGGCTGGTGCTACTTTTGAGTCTCATTAACAAACTGCAATTAAAAACTTACCTGCTTTAACTCCTTCTTTCCCAGCTGGCATTCCCTGACCTCGAGGAGCTCCCAGAGTGAATAAAAGCAGCTTTACCATCCATTGTTTGCTAAGCAACACCTCAGGTAACCGGGGCCTGCATTGGAACCCAGCTGCTCCTCTGTGCTCTTTTCCTCCTCCTGTTTTTTGAAGGGCTATCAGAATTTTGGTGGCCCATGGTGCCAGCAGCAATGGATTGGCCAGGGTGGAAGCTGATCAGCTCCTCAGAAAAAAAAAAAATAAAAATCTATACTTATCAGAGTGACGAAAGGAAAGATTTTTTCCAAACCTTTTGACATCCTGGGTATCCTCTTGGTTTCTAATCCCACTGAAATCAAGCGGAGTCACATACTTAGGAAAGTTTTAAATCACACGGGTGCTTTTCATCCCCTGGATTTGTTCAAACAAAGCTGTGTTTCCCTTGAACAGCTTGTTCACTTCCCTGGATTTCCTCCCTCGTGCTCTCCCAGAGGCCCAGGAAGGAGAAGCAGCGTTTGGTGTGATCCTTTCCCTGCACTTCCTGCGTCTCGTTCCTTGCTGGAGTTTCTGCCAGTGGGGCTCAAAGGCTTCATTCCTGCTCGAAACACGGAGCCTGCTGGACTCCGGACACGGCTCCGTGACCTGGGCTGATTTAACAAGGGTCATCACCATTCCAGGGATAATTGCAGCTCCATCCCAGGCACAAAGCCCTGCAGTTTGTAGCCCATCCAAGGAACGTGTTCTGCCCTCCTCGCCTGAACGATGTGGAGCGAGCAATTCCTTCCTTGCTGACTCCCGCAAGGAATGAAACCAGGAAAAAATAATTAGCTGCATGAAATATGAAGTGTCTTCCCTTTTCTGAGCATTACAAGCATTTCTGAGTGTTACTCCTTTATAAGATGCCTTTCCAAAAGCTTTTAATGAAGGCAGGATGAAAGCCAGTGGAGTAGTAGCTGAATGCTGCTTTTTTTCTGGTTTAAAATAGACATTCATTTTCTTTTTACCTCTCGCTCATGTCCATACATCATTTTGCCTCGCTCCTCCAAACGCACAACTCTGGAAAGCGTTCTCATTACTTTTTACCTTCCTATCACACAATTCCAAGATCCATTGTATCAAAGATGCTACATAAAAAGGCAAATTAAAATTGAATTGCAGTATAGCTCCTAAGAGAATTGCGTGCACTTCAAAGAGTTTACAACTAAATGCATGATGTGGTGGGAATGGACAATTAAGTGCAGGGAATCAGTATTAATGTGCTGGTTTGTGTTAAGTGGTGAATATGTGATTATGTGGATTTCATTTGGGACCTTCAATTGCAAATAATGGTGCTGGGTCATATATGTTCAAATGTGTGGAAAATCTGCTTTCCCGCAAGGTGGAATGGAGGGATTGTTTCTTGACATACACACTAAGGGATTGTTTGGAAAAAACTCCCCAGCCAACCACTACTTTTATGTGCCTTTACATTTTCAGATCTCGTTTGGAAGAATTTCATAACTGGAGATTAATTAATTGCTGCTGTTGGCAGGAAGTGGGGTGGGTGAGGTGGTACTGAGGTGGGGGTTGGTCTCTTCTCCCAGGGAACAAGTGACACGATGAAAGGAAACGGCCTCAAGCTGTGCCAGGGGAGGTTTAGGTTGGATATTCGGGAAAATTTCTTCACAGAAGGGGTGGTCAGGCAGTGGAACAGGCTGTCTGGGTCAATGGTGGAGTCACCATCCCTGAAAATGTTCAAAAAGAGAAAGAATTTAGGCAAAAAACTGCCTGGACATCTATCAGCACAAAATTTTATTATTATTGCTCTTATTAATAAGAATAATGATGTTTTAAAAGAGGTGGATGTAACCATTTCAGTCATTCTAACGCAGCCTTTGTCTGAGCAGTGGAAATTAATACAGCTGGACTTTGCCCAAAAATAATAACCTGGCAACTCATGGATTCAGTGATTCTTTTGGAATAAATCCTCATTTTTAAAGTCAGAACACAAGGCGGTTTTGTGAGTTACTCAGGCTATAATCTCTATCCCAGCGGGATGTGCAGTTCAGAAAGGCCAGGTGGGGAACGCCGCTGCCTTTCCCGAGGTTCCTACTGTGGATAACAGCAGTAATTATCCTCGGGATATCTATGCCCATCTCGAGTGCACCAATTAGTGACACTTGAGCCTAAAAGGAGGTGAAATTTCTTCCTGGCAAAGGGTCCTGCTGCCAGACAATAGGAAACTGTTTGTGTTTCCCCGGCCAGTCGCACACTTCCTTGGGTAATTAAGATCCTTATCCATGTCTGAAGCCCTCACCCGCAGCTACTTTGGTGTGCTTGGGAAAAGGAAAATGCAGCTTCTACATTTGCTCTTTGCCCTGAGATAAATGTCTCTGATACGAAAATTCGGGGCACTGACTGAGCACGTGTTTGGAGACTGAACTCGGGAGGGGATCAGGACAGTCCTTTGTGGAGGTACCTCTGAAGGTGTCTCCACATTTTCCAGCTGGGGCTGGAAATCAGATACAAGCTGAGCTTTTTCCTAGAATATTAGAATAAAACAGTATCACAGTTGGTTTGGGTTCCAGGGACTTTGAAGATCAATCCATCCCACCCCCTGCCATGAGCAGGGACACCTTCCACCAGCCCACAAGCCCCATCCAACCTGGTCTTGGACACTTTCAGGGATCCAGGGGCAGCCACAGCTTCTCTGGGCATCCTGTGCCAGGGCCTCCCCATCGTCTGACACCACATTCCAAACCATTCTACGATTCTGTGATTTTGGGGACCTGGGGAAATTTGGGAAAAAAAAAAAAGGAAATATATATAGAAAGCATCAAAAATAACATCAGCCATTAAGTCAATGAGCTATTTACTCAGCTAATTGATGTAATGATTTTTAAAGTGCTGCAATGTGACACAGAGCCTTGGAAGAGGCGTGTCCTTCCTTTCAGAATATCAGCAAAAGATCATCCTGCAGGAGAAAGGAAGGAGTTCCCTGAGCCCTAAGGAGCTGTGTTGTAATTTGTAAAAATAAATGTAAAAGACATTTCCTGACGGAAGGAAGGGAATGCAAAGCACCCCGAGTCCTGTCCAGCCTGACAAATCACAGCAGGGAAAGGGCAGGAGAAGAACAAGGGATTTTTTACCTGCTCTGTTAAGAACCTTAAACACCTCTGTTTTCAGCCCTTATCCCCAAACCCCACCACACGAGGCAGATTTAACGCAAACAGCTTGGTTTTGTTTCTCTGATGGCAATGAAGAAAAATCTGTAGAACAGGACCAAAGAAACCCTTCCTGTCTTTGCACATGACGTGTATTTCTTCCACATCAGCTGCACGGGCAGTTGTGCAACAAATCCATGGCAAAATGAACAATGAGCTCTGGGAATGAGGTGCAACAAACTGGAAGGTGATGCACCAGTAAGAGATTGTTAAAATTTAACACCGCAAAGCAGTAATACACAAATTTCCAGGGAACAAATCCCATTTCTGCAGGGCCCCCTTTGAAGTGGTTACAGGCAGCTCAGGTGCGGCTCCTGGCGTGCTCCAGGTGGGAATCAGCTGCCAGGAGCTCTCTGTGAGGTGCAGATTTCCCTGCAGCTCCCTCTCGCTCCTCTCTCAGGTGCAGATTTCCTGCCCTCCCCTGTGCCCTCGCTCCATCCACACCTTGCCCAGCAGAACGGGGTCAGGACAGGGAATTTCCTGTCCATGCAGGCTGGAATCCCCATCCAAGTGAATCAGAAAATTGCCTCTACACGGCTCAATAATGAGATAATTTGAATTCTAGTCTAATATTAAGCCTTTGAAACAGCACAAGATGGAGTTAAATTGGGATACATTCTGGATTCTTTCTTATCCTTTATGTTTTCTCTTGACATCTACCTACTTAATTTTTCTCCCCTTAAAAACTAGAAAAAAAAATCCCTGAATGTGCCACAGTTTCTCCTATATCTTTGTTATGCTTTGTATGGTGCCCCAGTACGAAGAAAGGTTCTTTCTTTTCTTTCTTTCACATTAACAGCAGCTTCTCCCAGTTGCAAGTGGAATTTAAAAGATTCATGTTCTTTCTTCTGTATTATTTTTGTGATGATGATACTGAGAAGGCTGTTGGTTTTTTTTTTTTAAATCTGCTTCACACTCCAAATATTCAATACATTCCAATTTTCATCCTAGGGTTTTATTTTGTATTTACTGCGACGTACACGTCACCGTGGGAAAGAGAAATGTGACTTGTAAGGCTAAATTGTGAATTATAACTCATTATTGTGGAAACAGAGATGTCTTGCATCTCTGGGAAAATGGGGAAGGAGGCAGTAAAGAAAAGGGGGAAAATAAAATTAAGCATTTTGATTTTTTTCACCATTTTTTTGTTATCCCTGTGTAAACTGTTGGCATTTCTTGTGGGTTTAACATTTGTGCTTTGCCTCTGAGTGCCAAGGAAACTTTCTTTTGGCTTGCTTGCCCTCCTTAAACATTTCCAGATTGGGAAAAGTTGCCTTTATGACAATACTTTGCTTTATGGCAACAAGATCATTACACTTTGATGTTGCTGCAGTAAAATTAGAGGATGTGATGAAGTTAAGTGCAGAAAATGTTACCAAAGCTGCATAAAAAAGGTTATAAAAAACTGTCTTAATAGACACTTTACTGGAAACTTGAGGAGTGGGAGAAGCAATGGAAAATATGTTTTCTTTTTGGCTTATATGATCTAATTTCTCAAAACTGCATCATATTTCTAACAGCACAACCCCCATGCTTTTTACAGCACTACTTTTCCTGAGTCTCCCTCTAAACAAGTTTAAATCTGGAAAATCCTTGGTTTCACTCTGGTCCAGATGAACAACAGTCAGCTGAAACGTTACCTGTGAAGTTTTGAGTGTTCAGATCCCACTGTTTGAGAGTGACAAATGGATGAATTTCATCCATCCTTCCTAAACCACACTTACAGTATGTGCAATTAAAAATAAAAAAGGGAACTCATTTAAAAAGTTCTTTGTAAGTGGCATCTGGGAATCAGATCCCCTATTAAAAAAACAAACATATTTCAAAATAAACTCCATTTTAACAAACTAAGTTTATCATTAACATTTGTCTTACTTATCTGAAGAGTAGATCCATTCAAGTAGCTCTAATTCCAGTTCTAAATCTTCTGGTGAAGGATCTGCTGCATCTTTGGGATTCTGTTGCTTGAGCTGCCGTATTTTGAGGAAAGACTCTTGCACAACTGCCTGTTTTTATATCTGGCCCAGGCAGAGAAGAAGAAATACAACAAAAACAGGAGGAAAAGATTAAAATGAAACTCCCTACTTGATCAGCTCAGTGGTTTTGGTCTGAAAAGCTGCAGATTCACAAGACAAGAAATAGCTACAATGTCCCTCAGACAGGGATACCTGGATTTATTCTGTATTTGGTTTGGGGTTTGGGGTCAATGTCATTATCAGGCCTTGTAGATTTAATTTATTCATTTCACAGCAATTTTTTTTTTAGCAAATAATATGAATAGAAGGAGGAAGGGAATGTTATTAACACTGAGCACTGCAGCCTGCTTCAGTGTATTCCTTTCATCTGATATTTAGGGAACATTTCCATGGAGGATTTTAACCAGATTTGATAAAAAATGAGTTTGCATCCTCAGTATCAGTCAGGAGAACGTGAACAAAAATGTACTGAGTTTAGAGTTTAAATTTTGGGTTCTGTCTCCATGTTTATTGATCCCTCCTATGTTTCTCCCTTACATGTCTCATACAATTCCATGAGATTATTCTGGGAACATTTCTGTTTGACTTCCAGCTGGGAGCAGGCACCGTGTGGCTGCTGAGCTGACACTCCCAGCTCAATAATTAAAGTGATGTCCATGAAAGATCTGCAGGCTGGGGACACCTTTCCCAGTCATGACAGTCAATCATTCCCGAGGGCAGCTCAACCTTTCCTGCATTTACTTTTCTGTGGATTAACATCTGCCCATAAAAAAGGCATTGCTGTCAGAGCTCAGCTGAGATGCTTTCATATGGAGCTGGAGATGATTGAGAGCTCTGCATGCCAATGTAAAATGAAGTTTCCAGGAAAAATGATTTTCCCATTTCTTTAGCCCAAATCAGAATCTTTTTAAATCCACGGGTGCTGATTTGGCAGCGATGCAAAGATGGAGCTGTGGCACCAGACTTCTTGGAGTGCTCACAAATTTCCTTCCAATTGCATCCAAACAAACACTTTGAGAATTGAGAAATTAGATACTTTTTTAGTATTGCAAAAATGAGATTTAGTTTGGTTTGAGGAAGTTCCTGGAGCATTTTATGTGAAGTTGCTTTGGGGAAGAAACCTGGTTCTGAACATGCCTTTTTATTTTATCTCTCTATTCTCTGAAATTTTGGTGAAAAATGGGAATTAGAAACACTCCCTCTCCCAGAGAAGAGAAAGTAGAGAAAAAATTTGGGTAATTTCTGCAATGGGGTTCTTGAACTTTTAAAAACTTTTCTGCTCTTGCTGTAACGTTTTTGTTTGGTGGTGCTATGGATTGGAATGGCCAAACCCACCCCGGCTTTTTCCTTGTCTCACACTCACCTGGCTTCTGGAGGAGTTGCCTCACAGGAGGGTGGGACCAGGGGCGGGTCGGGCTCTTCTCCCAGGGAACAAGGGACAGAACAATAGGAAACAGACTCAAGTTATGCAGCAGAGGTTTAGATTGGGTATTAGGGACACTTTTTTCATGGAAAGCCCTGGAACAGGCTGCCTGGGGCAGTGATGGAGTCAGCACACCTGGAAGTGTTCAAAAAACACGTGGATGTGGCACCTGGGGACATGGGTTAGTGGTGAGCCTAGTGGTGCCGGGGTGATGATATCCAGGTCATTTCCAAGGTTAATAATTCTATGATTCTGTGGTTCCATATTTATTTCTCTGGGAATAAGGACATCACCATCCTCTCTTTCACAGCAATTACCTAAAGGCCTGATGGAGACTGGGATTACCATTCCAAGCTCACTTTCCCTTTGTTAGGCAGGTTCCTCTTCCTAAAAACATCGCTGCTGAAAACAAAACAGTATCAATCTCTTACAGATGTTGCACCAAAAGATATTTCAAGAGAATGAAGAAAGCAAATTAACCTGGGCTAGGGCTGAATCTCCTTTCTCTCACAGCCACTCGGTGCTCCTCGGCTTGGGGTCTTCTCACCTAATTGCCCTCAAAAAAGGCCACATGGAGTGAGGTGTCAGGGGCCTTCCTGCTGAGGTGTTCCAGCTGGGCTACAGGAAAGGTGGGTGTGCAAATGGATTTGAGACACAATTCCAAGCAAAATGAAACCTAAACCACCTAGAATATGTTTAGTGTGTGTGTTTGTGGTGGTGCATTGCCCCCGGCCTGTCCCGGCCGCTCTTCCATCTGAGAAATGCTCGTTAGGCCTGGCCTTGCAAACAGCCCCTGGGCTCAGCTCTTCCCGAGCCTCTCACAAACACTCTCTGCTCCCAGCACCTGCTGCTGTCTAACCAGCTCCTCTTTTCCTTAGGAACAGCCTTGGAAAATATTGTTCTTGCCTCAGCGGCGTCACATTCCCCTTCTCACGCCTTCAAAGGAAGCGCCGGCCCAAGCCGTGGCCGGGATGAAACATTGCTGTGACCAAAGCCCCTCTCCGGGGCCCCACAAACACCAAAACGGGGCCCTTGGAGCTCTCCTGGGCCGCAGGGGCTGTGACCAGAACCTCCCTCTGAGGGGCCTCTCGGAGCCAGGAGCTCCCACGTTGGCTGTGCTCGGAGCATCCCCGGGCAGCGGCGAGTCCTGGGCCGATGCCCTCGCTCCTGGAGGCCTGAGCCTTGGCCCGGCGGGAGGTGCAAAGGCGGCCAAAGGCAGCGTTCCACCGACCTCGGGGGAATGGCTCACAGGTGCCCTGCTCGCACTGGCTCTCTGGGGCTGTGTGCGTGCACACGTGCGTGTGCCAGAGCCAATCTGGGAGAAACGCTGCTCTCTGAGATGTTTAAGTNTCTCAGTTCATTTCTCTTTTCATTGCCTGGATTTTATTTAGTTTGGTTGTTGCTTGTTTTCCCTTGTTGTGCCTTAACTGTCCTGTAAGCGGTAGAGTGAATCTTGCCAGCGAACTCATCGTGCTTTCTCTTAATATTAAATCTGGTTTTTGCTCCCGCCCTTGCCAATGATTTTTTAAGCTATCTCAAACACTCGTTTGTAACAGTGCTGCACATCATCACCTCGTAGCCCCCAAATCCTTAAAGTGCTTGCTAAAGATCTCTTGTTGAAATACTTTCAGTCTCATCTGTTAATAAAGGAGCTGTCTGTGTTGATGGTGGGAGGAATTCCTTCCCAATATCCCATCTATCCCTGCCCTCTGGCACTGGGAAGCCATTCCCCCTTGTCCTGTCACTCCTGGGAAATTGTCTCTCTCCATGTTTTCTGTGGGCTCCTTCAGGCACTGCAAGGCCACAATGAGGTCACCCCAAAGCTTCTCCTCTCCAGGCTGAACAATCCCAGCTCTCCCAGCTTTTCCTCCCAGCAGAGCTGCCCCATCCCTCTGATCATCCTGGTGCCTCCCCTGGACTCTCCAACAGGTATTTGTGGTAACTGGACTATTTTGGAGAACACCACAACCAATACTTTAATTAGACCACATCAGTTTCATTACCTGGCTGTTTCTGGAGGTGCCTTGGATGTGCCAGAAGGAAATGAAGAGAGAAAAAGAGTAAAAAACTCAAACATATAAATGTGTATGGACAATGCTATGGTCAGGACAGGAGGAGGTGAGAAGGCTGGAGAGAGCCATGGATTAATTTGAAATGCATTTTCTCCTAGACTGGAAGATAATGAACCTTGTATGAATATTGCTGTTAAATAATATGCCTTTTGCTATTTCTCCATTGATAAAATAGAGATACTGGTCATTATGCTTTATAAAATCTCCTGCAATCTACTACTGCTATATAAATACACATATCTGTACGGAGATATGCACATCTTTAAAGATGGTAAATGAGCACGGCAGCAGATTGACATTTTATGCATAATATGTTTTCAATTTACTTTCTTAAATGACTTAACTATGATGATGATCTGATGTGAAAGAGTCTAATGAACTGATGAGGGCCAGCGTGACACCAAACCTATCAAAAATAATTACCAAACCCTTGTATATGTGATGAGGAACTCCAGAATAAAGTGACATTTCAGGAACGCTGCCATGCTGGTTCAGGAATTTCCACTCCACAAATGTATTTCAAATTGAACAACGTACGCACTGCATTTTTCAGTTTCTTCCCTGATAAAATGAATCCTCACCCCTTTATTTCAGAAATCTACCTCTGTACCTTGAATTGCTGGTTGCAATCCAGGACATTAATTTAAAAGGAGATGTAAAATAAGCTCTTTTCTTTTTTTTTTTTCCATCTCAGCATGTTTTTTAAAAGCTGCTTTGAATCGGGGCATGGAGTGTTCTTATTTCTTCCCCTGAAAAACCCATTCCAGCAGGTGCAAACTGCTCTGCTTTATTCAGGTGTTGCTCCCATCCCTTTGAACAGATGTCAGAGCTTTCCCTGTGTGCAGGACACTGGAGGCTCCCATATGTTCTGTATCACTGCAAACCTCTGATAAGGCACTTTCTACTTTATTCTGCTATCACTGGTTGGTATTTCAAATGCAACCGAGTTGTAAATCTTGACATTATAAATAACAGCTGTGGCACATGAATTCTGTACTGATTTCTCAGTCTAGGAAAAAACTCCAACCTTCCCAACCTCCTGTTTGGTTCACCTGCAGCTTTGATCCCCACCAGACTCTTTTCTCAGAATGCTGGCTACACTTTGGATATCATGGTGACGTCTTCTTACTGCTGTTTATTTGCCTTTGAGGCTGCCTAAAAGATTGTGTTTAAATTTAATCTAAAATTCACCAATTTGGCTCACCACCCAAAACTCCTCTCACATTTTGGTGTGCTCTCTGCTGTTGAACTGTGACTTCTGCACTTCTGTCACAGCACTACTGCTGCCCTGACACCAGTTTTGTGTGGTCTGTTCTAGAAAAAAATGTTCCTTAAACAACTGAATATTCCCTTTCCTAAGTTTTAGGAGCTTTACTAAACATTTTCCCTGTCCTATATCCCTTGAGGTCATGAATTCCACTGGAGCCCAAGCCACCACCAGCCTTGACCTGTCCAATATTAGTGAGCAATGGGTGTCTCTTCCCTGGATAAGGATTTTATCTCCATGCCCTCCAACAATGTCCTACACTGCCTGCAGCCTGTTGTGCCCCTTTCCCAGGATCCAGTGCTGTTGAATCCTCCAGCAGGATCAAGGATCTCTAGAAATTTCTAGAAATATTTTAGAAATATAGGAAAATCTTCCAGGCCGCATCGAAGGAGTCATGGAAACAAATTCCTCATCCTCAAGAATTGTATGGAATCCCCTGCACAGTTAATGTGTGTTTTCAGACTGCTGGTGTGAGCAATTTCAAACCAGGGGTGTTTGATATCTTAGAAGCAGCCCCAGGTTGAAAGAGCTTTCCCTTCACAGGGAATTTGAGAATAGAAACAATAAGGCAAATAGATGACAGCATTATTGCCATTGCTGTTGCTATTACTATTATTATTATTACTATCATTATTTATTCAGCTCCTTTCTAGGAAATGTCCATTGAAGATCCTCAGCTGTCAGATGACACTGGAGACAGAAAATGGACACTGGCAGCTAATTAATGTGAGGGAATAAACAAATAACCCAATAATAATTATGTGAGCAACTTCTTGCAGAAGGCTTCCTTCTGCAGCCATCTCAGCTAATTGGTCATTTCTGCTGCTTTAATTTCTTTGATTATTACAAGGCTACATATGGTAAGTGGCTCCTGGCTGTGCTCCTCATCCCCACAGCTGCTGGTAAGAACCCAAAATGAATGACTCCATTTGGAAAATGGGAGGAAAATATGGAGGGAAGTGCTCCAGGGCCCCTGGCCACGGTGGTGTGGGAGGAGAGGAGGCTGTTCTGTGGTTGTGTGTCATTTCCTTGGCTCTCACTCATGTCCATTTTCCACTGATCTTCAGAAATCCTCATGCGCTCCCTTTCAGATTTGGGTTTAGCCTGCTTGCTTTCGTAGATCTCTCATTTCTGCCATGACCTGTGGCTGAAGGTTTCATGGACATCTGCTAAATGAGATTTTTGCAATTGTCTCTCTTGTGCTTTTTTTTTTTTTACCTTCAAAGTGATTTTTTCCATTCGCTCTCAAATCCCAGCCACGCTCTACAGCTATTTATATGTGTGTGTATTCAGGTTCTAATTTGCTTTTTGCTTTGCAGAACTCTGTTTCTTTACAATAAATGTCCTTAAGCCAGCCATTCCCTTCCATTTTGGATTTCTGTTGTATCCACAGTGATATCTCCCCCATCCCTTTGTATTTCAATTAATTGCTGCACTTATCAGAGACTGTTACAAACTTAATATTTGCCTCTCTGAATATTGTTTGAGAGAAAGGAACCTTATTTTGTATGGGACTTCTTTTCCTTGGACTGGGTCGAAATTCAAGCAGTTCTCTCCTAAGGTGCACTTGAAATGGGAGTGTTTTAGAGCATCTTTACTTCTCCTTGAAAGCAGGAGAGCATCCCAATGATTGCACCACCTTCCCCGGCACACGGAGCCTTATGGCAGCTTTGTTAATTAATCTCTGTGTTATTTCTGGCTCCTTTCTTAGGGATCTGATAAATATGTGTGAAAGTCTCATCATGGCAACACCCCAGCATTTCCAGCAGCACTTTTCCTCAGAGACTGCCTGCCACAAGTATTTTAAGGCTCTTCCTCGACTTCGCCCTCAACGTGTGAGGATTCTGCGTGGAATTGTGGTGGCTGCATTTCGTCCTCACTCAGGAGCTGTACTCACTGATGAGAGACTCAGGATTTAATTCTTCCCACTTCTTGCTCGCTGCTTTGCTGAAGATCCATTTTTGACCTGTCTTACATCCCAACCATTTTGGCTGGAGGTTACTTGGGGGCTCTGCTTCCATTCCTGTGTGAAAGATGTTTTGTAAAAAGACTCTCTGATCTTGTTTCCAGGCTTTTGATGTTTTCACAGCTAAAAGTGCCTGGGAATAATATATAATTTCCCATATTACATTGCTGCATCATTTAAGGATTGGCTTTCAGAAGTTTGGAGTGTTTTTTTTTTTTTTCCCCAGTAATAGTACATGATTCCCTATATACTGACTCAAGAAGAGAAACAACAACCAAGAAACATCAAAGTAAATTGTTGTCAGGCTGTGAGAGGAAATAAAAATCAGATTTACTTGCCTTGGAAAGAGTTTTCTAAAAAAAATCAAAATAATCCTGTGGATTCAGACATGAAGTGAGGCCTAGAGAGGTTAACATCTGTTTTTATATTAAATTACTGTTTTAAGGATGACCACTCTGGCCCATCATTGGGGTAAATTTAGTCCCTTTAGGGCTCAGTTATTTAGAAGAGGTGCAACACAGAGGTCCAAAGGATGGTTAAGAACACACTCACCTCAGGAAATAACATCCACCAAATATTTCTAAACCAGATAAAATTCAGCTGATGCTCCTGAGAGGTCAGTAGGGAAAGTGAAGAAGCTCTGCAAATAACATATTTCCTAAAACAAAAGTGTTAAATATGGTTGTATTTCTTTCAAGATGTTTTTGACACAAATGTCTGTTGCTGTCCCTGTTTCAGAAGGATGAAAATGGAAGGCTTGAGGCAGTGACTGGATGGCTGAAGGTTTTTCATCATGCTCAGGCAGGCAGTGGACAGAACATCTGATCAAACCCAGCTTTAACATCCCTGCAACAGAAACATTTCTTTTCTTCTCCCACAGTTCCCACATCAAGAAAATCCATTGATCTACTGAAAGATTAGAGCTCCAAAAATCCTTTTCTTTAACCCCCAGTGGACTCAGACTTTTGTTAGGTGATACCAGCTCTGTCAGAGACATTCTGTGTCAGATTTGGAGCATTTTTGAAAAATACAGACTATTCGTTTAATTATGAATTATTAATAATTACCATCAGAAGGTTTAATGCCCTCTTGAATTAATCAATATTCACCTTGAGCACCAGCATTCTTTCGTTTTTTCAGCTTGTTCTTATGAGTGTTGTCCAGCAAGATTTATTAGGGGAACACATGCAAAAACAGGCGCAAATTTTGGGCAAGTGCAGTTCTCTGAGGCCAAATAATGCTCTTTAGGACTCCCAGGCTGCGAGGGGAGAAAGTGTGATGGGGAAAGAACCTGTCCCACATTCCTGTTAGGGTGTAGGAGGAAGGGACAGGCAGAACAATAACTGCTGGATTTGCTGGAGGAAGCGTCGCTGATGAAAAGCTTTGGAGAGGACAAAAGCAAGGCATGATAAGCCCAGCTGGGGTAAGTAGGACAGAGGCAAAAAGCAGAGACAGACACGCCTGCTGGGTGCCTTCTTTTCTTTATTTAGAACTTTGGTCCATGCCAAAGCCTGCAAAAAATACCAGCTAATAGTGGAGATGAGCAAAAGGAGGGCAGGTCCCAGGCACATTCCGAGCACAAACCCACCGGAGTCGTGCAGGATTTATGAGGCCTGGAGTCAGTGCCTGCAACAAATCTCGGCCTTTGTTTAAATATTGAATCATTCCCCACACTTCTGCACCCTATTTTATGGATTTGTGTTTGTTTCAGATGGAAAAGATTTCTTTCCTTCTAGTGGGCAAAGATGCAGCTAGATATAACGTGTGTGGACTTGGGAATGTGCGTTTTAATTCATTTTATCTCATGTTTAAAGACCATTCCTCGCCTGATAAAAATTAACTGACCCAATGGAAGCCACAGGACCAGATCCATGAATATAGTCATCCCATGGATGTGAAAGGAGCTATTTTACAATGGAATTAGGTTATGATAAACATGTATTTTTTGCCTATATCTGTACACATATTTGAGCATATTTTTATTGATATCCGTATTTCTACTTATATATATGTGCATGTACCTTTGCATTACTTAAACACGTTTTTCCTGCAGCGTTATATATCATTTATTTCCAAACTGTGTGGCTGCAAGTAATAAGAAAAGAGATTCTGAAGCAATTCATCAGCTGTACTTCTGTAGGAACTGAGTTTCTCAAGCCCAGATAACGACTTTTGTTTTTCTAAAATTAGAAGCTAATTCTGCCATCCAAGGATTTCAACAACTACTTCTGTCTGGGGTGGATTTAAATGTATTCACTGAATGTTATTCTGTGCACTGAATAACTTAGGGAAAATTTAGCCTTTTTTTCCCTTAAAAAACATATATTTCTAATTCAGGAGAAGGCTGTGGTGAAACAACACAGGAGCAGTGAGGGTGATAACATATCTGGTCGTGGGCAGTGTGATTACACAGCTGGAAAAGCACAGTGTCACATTCTCAGCCCTGATATCAGGAATCAGGAAAATGGTGGAAACTCTAATTGTGAAGTCTGTTATAAAGGGTCTTTTGCCCTCAGTGAAATATTAACTTTGGAATACTCCACACAGAGCTGTTTTAGGGCAATCCAGCACCACGTGCCCAGAGTTCCCTGGGCAATGGACAAAGCTGTGTGTAGAGGTGGCTTCTGCATGATTTTGGTTGTAGAATGTGCCTGTGTATCAGATTTCCAGCTTTTCTGACTTGCCATGAGCAGCTGGGAGCATCCAAAGGGTGATGTGTTCGGATGCACCCACTAACCCTTTCTGGAAGACAGAGGCACTGCCTCACAGCTTGGCAACGCTCCTGAAGCTGCAGTGAGGTATAAAAGCTCTGGTTTATCCTTTACCAGCGCTTTAATCACTGATCTCAGGGAAAATTTCATCACTGAGACAGTGGTCAAGCACTGGAAGGGGCTGCCTGGGGCAGTGCTGGAGTCACCATCCCTGGAAGGGTTCAAGAAACAAGTACATGTGGCACTTTGAGATACAGTTCAGGTTTGGTTGAAGGTTGGACTGGATGGTCCCAGATGTCTTTTCCAAAGGTAATGATTCTGGGATTTTATGATTAATTTATTAGTTGGTGTTGGGTGCGAACTGAGTCATTCCCTAGAATGGAAGAAACTGCATCTTCTCTGTTTCCCATGGTGGGAACAGGAAAGGGAGGCAACGTCACTGCAGTGGTAACACCAGAAATACCATATTTGGGTGTGGATTCTGCGGAACAGGAGCTAACAAATAATAATGAGGAGCAGGATGTTTATTTGGGTGGCAATTCAGGTGGAGAAATGCAGTGCTCAAGGCTGAAGGAGAACCAGCCTGGGTTGAGAGGGGCTGGGAACCAGCAGCATCCGTGTCTATCAGGGTAGGGAGGACAAAGTCCAGGGCCAGGAAGGAGGGATTTCAACCCCAAAGCCCACTGGCCTTGGCAGCTTCCTTTCCATAAGCAGCAATTCATCAAAGTGAGGTTGTTGAATATAATAAAAAGTGACTCTGTGGCTAATGAGAGACTGAGATGGATCTGCTGAAGATTTTGCTTCTCAAATATGTTGGCAATCAATAAGAAAACAGGAATTAATGCAGTTAATAAAGCAAAACGAGATGAAGTCTATGGCAATAACTGAATGAAGGACTGGGTGAGCAGAGAGAGAAGAGGGAGACAGATACAGTGTAAAATGAAGATGGTCATCGCTGTTTGCTGGTGCCCAGGAGCAGCAGTTCAAGGAATACATAACAAGGCTCTCAATAAAAAACCTCTGTGTCACACACTACAAGCTGCTGGCAAGCTGAAAGACAAATTCATGAAGATACAGCTGGAAGACAAATGGATGATGGTACTGCAGAGTCTTGTTGGGGCACTTAATACATCCACGAAACACGGCAGTGCCACAGCAACAGCCACTTGTCACATCAAACAGCTCAGCAAAAAAAAGGGATCTTTAAAAAAAAAAACTTCTACCTACAGTGCATCATCACAACAGGCTTGTAAGAAAGGATCAGTCAGATCAAATACTAGTGGAGGTGTTCATAAAGTCTAATTTTAGTCCTCTTGTGCTCAAGGCAGGAGCTGGTGCCTGCTGGGAGATGTTCCCTCCCCACATGGAACTGAATAAACCCTGCTGAGCACTGCTGCCCTACCCCTCCTCCCTCAGACCACAGTGACCATCCCCACACTGCTGCCACCAACCAAACCCTGCCCAGGGCCTGGCACTGTGCTCTAGGACATGGGCCAAAGTCACACCAGGAGTGTCACCTGACTGCTACGGGCAAGAGGCTGAGGCAGGGTCTGG
Source organism: Dicrurus megarhynchus (assembly GCA_013399195.1). NCBI lineage: Eukaryota > Metazoa > Chordata > Aves > Passeriformes > Dicruridae > Dicrurus > Dicrurus megarhynchus. Next base: position 41,167 of record VXAD01012524.1, read on the forward strand.
AGGACACCCAGGAAGATTAATTGTGGCTCCTGTGAGGTGATTATCCTGTCCACAGTCCTTTTCATGCAGGCTGTGATTGTCACTGTCTCTCTGGGCTCTGATAGGAGCCAGTGAGTGAGCCCTGTCATCCATCCAGAGGTCAGGCTGCACATTCCACACTCTTCCAGTTTCAGTGTAAATGAGGGATGAACCAGGACAGGACCCTGGCTTTGCCCTTCAGGCACAAGAGATGAGCATGGGATGGAAGGTGCAGCACTTCAGCATCCCATTTATCAAGCGTGGGCACAGCAGCTTTCTGGGAGGAAATCACAGAATCCCAGACTGGTTTGGGAAGAAGAGACCTTAAAGATCACCTAATTACAGCCTTTCATTATCCCAGGCTGCTCCAAGCCCCATCCATCCTGGCCTTAGACACTCCCAGGGATCCAGGGGCAGCCACAGCTCCTCTGGGCACCCTGTGCCAGGGCCTCCCCACCCTCACAGGAAACAATTCCTTCCCAATATCCCATCTATCCCTGCCCTCTGGCACTGGGAAGCCATTCCCTGTGTCCAGTCCCTTCATCCCTTGTAAAAAGTCTTTCTCTATGGTATGATCCTGTAGAGAACTGGAAAGTGAGAAAAGACTCAACCATTGCTTTTCTCCACTTCTGAGGCAGCATTGCTGCTAATTAACTGCAGCAGTTAATTTGGGCTCGTAGAAATGCTGAAGGAGACCTTCCAACAAGGCTGTTGGGGTTGTGAATCTGATGGGGAGAGATCTCCAACTGGGAAATGGTGACTTGGGAAGAACTTTACCCTCTTTAGCTGAAGAACAGACTTGAACCATCTATGGAACAAAATGAGAATGGCCTAAAGGGACATGTCAGGATGTTTAAATGACCTCACTCATTTACAGTGGCCTTTAGGGAGAGCTGAAGTATGTGGCACCACATTACTGACACCAGGGTGACACTGAAAATACATGTAAAAAATACATGTGCCAAGGAAAATGTTGTCAGTTTGGCAGGTTTTTTTTTGCTTTAGAGAGATTTTCTAAAAAAGGAAAAAAAAAAAAAGAGGATTAAAATAGCAGGTGCTGGGTGAGACATGGTCTCTAACAGAATCAGGCAACGATAAGAAATCCATTGATCCAGAATGGTTTGAACAGCTTCCCAGGTGAGTGCCACAGTAAATTCTCCCAGCCAAGCTTCACACAGCCACTTTTCCCCTGGACATAAAAGCCAAGATTTTGGCTATTCTAACTCATTTTGACTCGATGAGGATGATTTTAGGGTCACCACTGCACAAAGGCAAGTGAACATATCTGGCTTTTTTGACTGTGATAGAAATAGTTGGTAAAGGTCTTAGAGCTCTGTGCAAAGTGACCCAAAGGGGAATGACAGTGACACTGCTTTCTGCATTTTCTCAACAGGCAGAGCCCTGGCTTTGAAATGCCCAGGCTGTGCTGGACTCACCTGACAAATTACAGATGTGTGGGTGTTTGTGTGTGAGTGTGCACACCCAGCTAAAGCTAACCCCTCGCTGGGAGTGCTCTGTTTGATTAATACCCACTCATCCCTTCCAAGGCATCTGTGACTTCCAGGGCTCCATGCTGTGCTGGGATCAGCCTTGAGGACACACAGAGCTGATGGGCTGGGGTGGGTCACACATTCCCCAAAGCCACAGGAGGGAAAAGCACCAGGAGCAGGACGGGCTGCAGGTGCAGAACCCACCCCTGTCTCACCAGGCCGTCAGAGAAGGAACTGCCTTGGGAACAATGAGCTGCCAGGGAGGCACCATGGGCCAGCAGTAATCACAGAACTTTGTCCCCAGAGACAGCAGAGAGTTGTGACAGGTAATCCTGTCCTTGGCAGGCGCACAAGCTGTGCTCTCTAATCCCCTTCCCGAGCCTTTCCACGTGGGAGAGCCTCTCCGTAAGCCTCTCCTCATCTCCCTCTCCATTAATTGCATGGATGACAGCCTGTGGTTGCTTCCACTTGGCATCGCTCTCTTTACATTCAATTAAAGTAGAATAAAAGGTGCAGATGTGGAAACAGCCACTGATAAGACAGAGGCTCTGCTCTGCCCTGTGACTCCTTTTTGGGAACTTTCAGATCAGCTTGCAAGCGAACACATTTACAAAAGATCATTATTTTCACTCGTGTTTCTCCCAGTCACACCTCTATGAAATTCAAATCAGATTTTCTGTGTTCAATTTGTGGTTTAGGGGAAATATATTCTGTGCCTGAGTATACTCTTCTTTACTTTTGTACTTCTAGAAGGCACCTTAATATAAGTGCAATAAATTATGTAGTCTCTGGGAGTTTGGGCTGAATAATGAATCCAGGATTTTCGAATAACAGTGGTATGAGGAATACCTCATCAAATGGTCATTTTAAACCCCCCTTAAGCACAGCAGTGCCATAACCCATTTAGTAATGGGGGAATAGAAGTTATTTAATCCTAATCACTTCGTTGTGGCTCCAGTTCCTTAGAAGCCTATTTATTACGGAGGTCACCTTTTAGGCAATATTTCAAAAAATAATAAAAAGATTCAGAGCACTGCTTCACCCCCAAATAAGCTGCTGTCTCCTGGGAACAGCTGACATCAGCTGTCTCCATGACCCTGGAAATGCAGGCAGGAGTAACCAGCAGCAAACAAACTCAAAATTAAAACTTTAGGCGGGTGCTATTTTTTTTCTAAGATGAACTAGATCAGCCCCAGGTAGATCTAGAGCTTATTTCTATGGCTTCTCCCAAATTAACTATTTTTTGACATCTAAGTCTTCCCCTGGCTGTGGCCTGAGGAAGGACTGTAACAATTTATTGCATAGGCTGAGCCAAACTGCTTCCTCTTCACTATTTTTCCTAAACCTAAGCCCATCCATAACCCAAGACTAAATGTGACTTTAGGGACTCACATTTCCCACTGACAGCATTATTGCCCTGGGGACCAAACAGCTTTTTTTATTCCCTCAGCTCCAGGAACACACGATATTAATTCTACCTCCTGAACTCTGAACTTTCCCTTCCTCCGAGTCTGACTTGGAGCATCAGGGTCTTTCTGTCCAGGCATCTCTTTGTGCTTCCCCAGCATCAGCTCTCTTCCAAGTCTTCTGACATGGAGCACTCATGTCCTTTGTGAAGCTGCTGCTTTTTTATCCCAAGCAACATGTACACCCTTAAATCCAAACAGTTGCCATGGGAGACAGCTCCTGCTCTTCAGTCAGCTGTTCTGTCTCAGCTCCAGGTAACACTGAATCCCTTCCTCAACCCTCAGACCATCAACACACCTGAAGAAAACCAGCACTTGAACCTTGAGTTTTCTTGACCTTCACTGAAATCTTGGCACTGAGGACTTATAACTGAGTGTGCTCAAGAAAAAACACTCTTGCCATCTAGCAACCCCTAAAATACACAACAGGAAATTCTCCTCTTGAACCTTAAATTTTCCCTGCTAAAAGAAAACACTTTAAAATAGGTTAATATTTTAATTCACTCCCAAAATGCTTTTCCATGGCTTTCTATTGAGTACTGAGTGAGCAGGGGAGAGCAGGTGTGTTTTGGCTTTGATAGCTACAATCAGCTCTCATCTGGAAAGGTAGATTTTGTAATAACCTGATTAGGTAGAAGCATCCCTGGCTGTATTTGCTGTTATAATTCTCTTTCTCTCTCTCTCTACTTTGTTTTTTCTTTTTGGCAAGTTTCAGTTTTCGCTTGAGAACACCATAAATTTCAGATAAACACAGTGCAAAGCATTTATGACTTGCCATAAACAACACTTAAGGATGTTAGAGCCATATTCTGCTTCCTGTTTGGAATCTGTTTTGTCTCTGGTGCCACAACAATCTGTCTCACTCCTGTGCACAGCAGCACTAATTGCCCTTAATTGAGAAGAGTGGAAGCTAATACGCTCCAGTGGGTTTCTGCTGGATTTGGATGATGAGGGAATCCAACCAACCACTGGAATTATACCTGCCTATTGCTGCTTGGACAGTCACAAACCATGCAGCATGAGAGACCCCCTCCCTTTATAGGCTGTATTTCGAACCTCACATAATTGTCGACAGTTATCTAAAGGTTTTAATATTCCCTTCCATCTTCCTCACTGCTGAAATGCAATCCCAGTGAATATAATGAGGAGGAAGCAAATTGGTTTCTTTATGTGGAATTAGTTTCCCTCCACGTTTCTGCTCGCTGTTAAGAAATAAGAGGGATAATAAAAATATTTCTGCCAAGGAAAGTTGATCTGAGCAGAGTTTTACATTCTCCATATTTCCCAGGTGGGCATATAAAGGAAGGAAAAGATGGAGTCATAGATCCAATGGTTTCCACTAACACACATTAAAGCCTGATACAAACACAAGCAATTTCAGCCAAGGATGATTTGTGTGGATACACTCAGGTTATGGTGGTTCTCAGGAGGAATTTCTTCCTGGAAAGGGTGGTCAGGCATCGTCAGGGGCTGCCCAGGGAGATGGTGGAGTCCCCATCCCTGGAGGTGTCCAAGGAAGGCTTGGACGTGGCACTCAGGGCCAAGGTGGGAACTCTGATCCTGGTCATCTTTCCCAACCTTCATGATTCTGGGATTCTGCAGTGGGGGCAAACTCCAGTTGTCTTCAGCAGTCTTCAAAAAATTGGGTTTTAATACCAAGACCATTTCTGTTGATAACAAATTCATCCCTTCCTCTTCTATGTGTTGGCTACTCAATGCACACTTTACTCACGGTAATTTGCCAGAGAAATTTTATTTTTATTGCTGAGTCCACCCCAGGAGCATTTGCAGCTCTGAAACACTCGGATATTGCCAATCAGATATTGCCGTGCTTGTTTTCAAGTCTGCATCCTGCTCAGCACTGTGACAATTAGGACAAAAATTCTGCAGCATGCCCTTCTCAGCACCTTGATAATGGCAGGGTGGGAATGTTCTCAGCAGGAGCTGAGTGTGTGACATGCAATGTCTGCAGGAGATGTTGTCTGTGATGCCTCAGGAAGCACCACAAAGCCAAAATACGGCAAAATATGTGTTTATATGGAATATGAGAATATACCAATGTAATATAATATATAAGTCTAAGAAAAAACAGAAATTAAAGGCAACAGTAATCCAGAATTACCCAACTTTTCCTAGGCAACTCCTCCAGTTTGCTGGTGCCTGCTCCAAGCATTAATTGGAGAAGTTTTCCAGCTCCAAAGAGGATTCATAAATTGATTCTCAGAACAGAAGGTTATCATCTCACCAGAGGGATGAGCATTTGGACTGGCCTAAGTTACAGTATCAGTTCCTCTGGCATTAAATAACCTTTCTCTCCCTGACAGACATTAATGGCCTTTCAGGCAGTGGCTTGGAGTTTTCCCTGCCATTTCCTCTCCCAGAAAACTCTTACATTGTTCCCAGTTGTTACAACTCGGTTGAAATCCTGCTCCAGATAGGGTAAAGACAGATAAATCATCGAGTCAAAGCCCATTAGAGACTCAGGGGGTAGAAAACCAGTGCTAAAAGTGCAGGGCTTTGCTTAATTGCTCGTTTGTATCCCACCCCAGTAAGGGAGGGGATATTTGCTGTGGGAGGGTTCCTGCCTCTGTGTGAGGGGAAAGGCCCCACATATTGGGGAGAAAAGTCTTTGGGAATTTGGAAAGGGCAAGCAATTAATTTATCTCCTAGGCATGGCTCTGGGTGCAATCTGAAATCAAACCACTGGGCCCTTTTGGCAGACGGAAATGGCATGTAATAAGCAGGATATAGCACCAAGGATGGAGTGAATAGGTTGCATTAAAAAATAATCCAAAAAAAGACTGCTAAAACATCATACAGACAGATTTAGTATTTCCTAGGGGATGCTAATGGAGTATGGAAACATGAACTGAAAATTCTATAATTCCTGAGTCTACACTGCAATGGGACACATCCTTTCTTAATGATAGAGGGGCCAAAGTTACTAATATAGTGGAGCAGTAAAATAGGAAATAAAGTATTTCTCAAAAAAAACCGCAAAGGTGAAAAGAAAAGACTAAAAAAGGTGGGGGGAAAAAAGCTTGAACAGCTTAAAATTCTCTGTTCTTCTGTCACTTCCTATTTGTTTTGAAGGGACTTCAATTAGCAAAGCTTAATTTTAGAAGTAATAAAAGATTATTTACAAGGGCCTGGAGTGACAGGACACAGGGAATGGCTTCCCACTGCCAGAGGGCAGGGATGGATGGGATATAGGGAAGGAATTGTTCCTTGTGAGGGTGGGCAGGCCCTGGCACAGGGTGCCCAGAGAAGCTGTGGCTGCCCCTGGATCCCTGGGAGTGTCCAAGGCCAGGATGGATGGGGCTTGGAGCAGCCTGGGACAGTGGAAGGTGTGCCTGCCCATGGCAGGGGGTGGCACTGGATGGGCTTTAAGGTTCTTCCCACCCCAAATCACTCTGTGATTCTGAGATTCCGTGACTCAGCTCCTCAGAACCAGATTGGTGCTGGAGGTGCTCAGC